>PVJI01002515.1:43798-144307 GCA_004026765.1 Micronycteris hirsuta | reverse complement strand
ACACCACCATGGGGAATCCTGTCCCAGTTGAATATGGTTTGGGACTAGGTAGATAACTCTGCCCAGTTCTGGTGTTTAGTTAGCAAGCCATTTGACTCTCAAACTAAGCTCCTTTTTCTGACTTAGCCTTCATTAGTAATAGAGATGATATTTTGGTATATATTTTACTTCTTGTCTTATTTTGTAATTGACTCAAGGGCAAGATCTTGCGTACATTAATAGTATATAGAACAGTAAGACCTGAATATGCTCTCTTACATATATTTTTGTAGTTATTTCATCTAGGTATGTTAAACATATTCTAGAATACCAATTTTTAAACAGAAGTAAAATGATATGACATTATACTACTTTTGATATGATTATAAGCAGAATGTAAAACAGTTATAACTCAAATAGAAAGTCTTTGGCAAAGGTAAAAAAAATTAATAAGCAGTCATTTGGGCAAAGTGTACTTAAATATACTTATTAAAATATAAGTTAAAGTACTGAGATAGAACTATCAGCTAAAAGAGAAAAAGAATGGCAGAATAATCAAAAAAGTTTGAAATATTATAAATCTGTAGGAACTAGTTGTAGAAAGTAAATTTTACAAACAGGGACTTTTCTTACAAGTTCAAATGCAATTTAAAATTTTTTTGAAAATTCACATCTACATCTATATCCATATCTTTCTCCATGCACAGTAAGTATCATGAATCAATGACATTTTCTTTGACTTTGAAATATAATATTTTCTATCTAGAAGAACTTTATTTTCTTATTGTCTATAATAAATTATACCTATAGTCCTTAAAGCTATCATATCTATGCCAAAATATTACTAAATTACCTACCATCTTTTTCATCACTATCTGTAACTTCAGTGTTTGAGGTGCAAATTTTATGTTTATTTCGCATCATAATAAAGTCGTTCAACAGGTCCAAGTCATTTTCCCTTTTTTTACTATGTTTAAAAGAAGCTTTTTCAATTTTTGAAGATGATCCAGTGGATAGTATAGCACAATCAAGTTCCAAGCAATCTTTACTTTCTTTATTTTGGGTTAGTCTATGACCTAGTTCTTGATCATCCTTTGATTTTTCTTCTTTTGCTGGACTTTTAAGAGAGGTATATTCATCAGAAAAACACAAGCATAGTACTTCTTTTCCCAGAGATGGCCTTTTTTGTGGAAATGATAAATTATTATTTTTAGAATCCTCGTCAATAAGTGCAATAGATGAGGAACAACTTTTATGGTCTAGCCATGCTGAAAACAGAGAATAAAATTACCCGAATGACTTCCATGCTTATATGAGTGTCCTACTAGGGTATATTAGGATAACAAATTATTGATATAATTAGATCCATAGGAGTCCTTTGTTTACTGCTTTGAAAATCAGTTTTTGGTCTGAATAAAATAAAATTTTTAAAAGATAAAAATCCAGCATATCTCTCTCTACTACCACTACTACTACTACTACTACTACTACTACTACTACTACTACTACTACTACTACTACTACTGGGTGGAAGGGGGCATAGGGGCAAAAACTGGGGACAACTCTAATAGCATAATCAATAAAATACAATTAAAAAAAGAAAATATCTTTTTCAAATCTGTAACTGAATATCGATTGTTGGGTTCTTCAGTTCTTGGCACTTAAAAAACAACAACTCATAAAACAAATAGTCTGTAACAGTTCATAGGGCAAAAGAGATGAAAAATACAATAAACAGAACCACTGAAAATTTCTTATGAAATAAATTTTTACACATTACGATAAAAAGTAAAATAAAGTTATATCTGGTATTTCATCTTCAAGAAGCCAGTATTTATAAAAATCTAAAATATTATAGCAATAGTAATCACATAAAAGGTTTATTTCAATCTGTGGAAATATTATGAAGTTGAAATTATTCTAATATTTAGTAGGAGATGGAAATATTATTTGCCAAATTAGTATATTTGATAACATTTTGAAGAATTAATATGACTTATTCAATTAGAAATTCCAATTCATTATAATGAACCTAAACAAGAACATATATTTGATCAGATTTTACAATGACTATCATCTTAGATATTTTGGCACAGAGCTTTCTGCTTTAATACTGCTAGCCTAAATAGGGACAAATCATAATTTATAGGGGAACTGAACTAGTATGACTATGTAACATTATTACCTGCATTATAAGCATTAATCCAAAATTAGGATTATGAATTTTAAAATTCTAATTTTGGAACTATGTTTTTTATAATGATGGTAATAATAAACACAATGAAACTGACAATTACATTTCTACTTACTGTACATTTTTGTGTATACATTTTATTTAGCATTCAAAATCAATTAATCTTATGGACAGAACCAAGGGGGAGGATGGAAGCAGGGGAGGGAGGGAGGTTTGGAGAGGGTGAGGGAAGGGGAGGGGAGAGGATGCAAACAACTGTAATTGAACAACAATAAAGTAGTATTTTAAAAAAATCAATTAATCTTTACCTGGAAGCAAAAATGAGTTCAAGTCCTGGCTGGTGTGGCTCAGTTGGTTGGGCATTGTCCCATGAACCAAAGGGTCATGGGTTCCATTCCTGGTTGGGGCATGTGCCTGGGTTGCAGGTTCAGTCCCTCGGGGCATGTGTGGAAGGCAGCCTATGGACGTTTCTCTCTCACACTGATGTTTCTCGCTTTCTCTTTCTCCCTCTTTTCCCCTCCCTCTATAATTAAAAAAAATTTTGAGTTCAAAAAGCTTCTGTGGCTTTCTGATTGCCAGTGTATAGTATTTGTTAGCTTATTTTTCAGAAGTAAGCAAATTACTGAAAAAAGTAAAAGTTTAATACATTAATATTAGGTTTTTTGTATAATGAAATTTTTTTATGAAAAGTATTTTTCTCACTAAAAAGCAAAGTGAAAAATTAACTATTTTATAAATGGGTAAGCTGAGGTAGAGACTTCCATAGACCAAATTTCAAATACTTCTTTCTCCCTGAGAGGGTTTGGCAATTTGTCAGCTCTTTAAATGCTCCTGCTTGTTTATAACTTACTCCTACCTCTATCTCCCTCAGTGAACCTGGAGCCAAAAGAGGCTGACCTGGAAGGGCTTTAGCACTTTATTCCATAAAATGTGCTAGTACCAAGCCTATAAGTCACTCAAAATAAAAATACAATGCAAGTAAAATTACTCTGCTTGCTACACAAAATAGTATTTTCAACACAAACTTTTATATAATTGTTGTCCCCAAGTTCATTCTAAACCAAAATTTTGGAGACTGTACTGGCTGAGGATCAGACTATGAAAAAGTTCTGTCTGCTCTCCCTTCTCAGGAAGTGACAGGTCCTAAAGTTTATTTCAGGCCTTAATCTCGATGGGTGTGTGAGTGAGTGATGTGTGTCTGTTTGCACGTTTTGGGATACTGAAGGGAGAATTATGCAAATAATCAATGTAACTTACAGCATATTAACAATTATGGAGATACTAGCCTTGGTAGGGAAGTGAGCATTAATTCACAACCCCCTTTATCTAGTCCACCAAACCTTCCACTCCCTCCTAAGTGAGAGTTGATTGTATCAGTTTCTCTGTTCATGTGAAACATATATGAAGATGCTAGTTATAAGTACTGCTACAATTGACAGTCCTGGGAAGCAGAAAGTTAGGTTTTATGTCTAAACCATCCAATTTACCCATATAATCCAAAAATCTGGCATGCAGTGGCAAAATCTGAGAATCTAGGCAATTCTTGAACCTTAACAAGGCCTTTAGCAAATAGACATCTCACATTGTAGGCAATTATTTTAAAGTAAAAGGAAGGGGAAATATTTAGGCAAGCCACATCCAACAGGAAACCATAATATAGACAAATATTCTCATTCTTAATGGAAATTTCTGAAGACTCTTTCTGAATTTGATATCATCTTTGGTCATATATAAAAATATATTCACAATTCAGTAATCAGTTGGTATGGAAATAAAATCTTATGTCAAAGAGACTTTTCTTTTTAGCTCCAGAAAATTTAGCATAGAGTTTCATATGTGGTAGGCACTGAAAATATGTGTTAACTGGGCATATTTCCAGTCAAAATGTGTTCTGAAACAAAAGTAATTGGGGCCATAAAAGCAAGTTAAAAATACAACAATATTATGTATTACTTTTCCCTTCTGTTGTATTTTTATTTTAATATGTTCTATTTTCAGTTTCATAGTTGAGGTATAAATCCATTTTTAAAATAGGAATTTTTAACTTTTTATAATTCACAACCAAATGCAAGTGATTTACCACTTGCTAGCAAAGGTAGTAGTGATGGGACAACTTCTTCAAACTGTTTCAAACAGCCTTAGAGCCTTGGCTAATGTCTTTTTCTAAATTTGGTGATTCCTAATGCATAGATAAGACTTAAGTTTAATAAATTCTTGTTAGATATTTGAGTTATAACAACAAATAGATATATAACCTGTGTGATTAAAAGTTTATTATTGTTTAAGTAAATCTTTTTTATATCTGATTAAAATTCAAAATTACACTAATTTCTCCTAGTTTCTGTTTCGGTTTGCCAATCTGCTTGAATAGATGGATTCGGCTGTGTGGAGTAAATAAACAGTAAAAGAGCACTAAAAATAATAGTGTAGGCCCTGCAAATAAACATCTGGCACTTTCGCAAAGGGACTCAAAGCAGTTAGACAAATTCTAGATGGTTTCTATACTTGTCCCATGTTGTTGTTTAGAGCACATGTCTGGTACGGGCAGTTCTAATTCATGATAGAGTTCTCTATGTCACAGATATACCCCCCAAATGACATAATTCTTTGCCAGAAGATGAAGGCAAGTAGGACCCTCAATGCCTGCCTCCTCCATCTTATGCTGTGATACCTTCCTGAAGCCGTGAACAGGAGTCTGAGCAGCATGTGATGAATTGCTCCCAGTAACTGAACAGTATTCTCTTCTGATAGATCAGCTGATCATAGGTAAGAACTCAAAACCCTGCACATAGCTGCTGCCGTTCCCACTCTTGGAAAAAATTTGTTAGAGACTTGTAATTTTTTTGTACTTCTCCAGAAAATGTGCTATTTTAGAAAACATTAAATTCCAGGATTACAGTAAGGAAGAGGGGACTATACTAGTCATGTTCCTAGTTTTGTAAGTGGCATAAGAAACAGAAGAATGGATAGCTTTATTCCAGGACAGCAAATGCATCGAACTTGGAAAATATTAAGTTACACATATGTCACATGGTACAAGATAGCAACCAAAGCTATCTCAGGTTTCTTTCAGAGGACAAAGATGCTGGGTTATTAAGCTATGCAACTTTGGCTCAAACTAGAACACAATGGTACAGTGCTACTACAACAGTTCCGAGATTACAGACCGTTCTGTGCAGTAACAATGGGGTATTGAACAGACTTATGGATCAATACCTGGTGCTACCTGTCTGGTTCCCCCAACACCAATGTCACACTGACAGAGGTAAACAAGGTCAGTGGGCTGCTGTGATAGGGTGTGATCCCTGATACCCCTAGGGGAGTAAGTTGATAGCCAAATCTATTGGTCAACCGCTGTCCACACCGCTCTGTGATCCTTGGCTATTCTTGGTCAGAAGGCTATGACAAATCTTTTAGAAGACCTCATAACAATACTGTGAGGTATGAAATGTTATTATTCCAATATTACAGATAAGGAAACAGAGGTACAGGGAAATTAAGGTTATAGGGCTCTTAACTTCTTACTACGGACTGAATTGTGGCCCAGAATTCATATACTGAAGCCCTAATTCTTAGTACTGCAGAATGTGACTATTTGGAAATAGGGCCTTAAAGAAGTAATTAAGTTAAAATGGAGTGGTTAGGGTGGGTTCTAATCCAAAAGGACTGGTGTCCTTATAAGAAGAAGGGATTAGGACACAGACGTCCATGGAGAAAAGACCACGAGAAGAGACAGCCAAGAAGAGTAAATCCATCTCTGCCAATATTTTGATCTTGGACTTCTAGCCCCAACTGTGAAGAAACAAAATTAAATTTATTTACCATAGACTGGGTATTTAAGTCGTAGTATTTGTTATGGAAGCGCTAGCAAATCAGTACACCACTACACTGTCTTTCATGGCAGTGAGTGGCATTGACAGCGTCCAGTGGCACTATCCTAAGCAGATTGTTCCAATGCCAGAATCTTTTAAACTTTTCAAGTTGTTTATTTTTAATGGTAATATATTCACATTCAAAATACTAAAAGTATAAAAGATCCTGGCTCTATCACTACTAGGTCCCATATTTCCAGGTTACCTGTTTCCCTTCTAGACACAACTAACATTACCTAATACTTCTGTGTCCTTCTAAAGATATTCTATGCATATAAAAACAAGTGTGTACATGTATAGTCATATATTCCCTCCAGTTGATTACTGTAGGCACTGTTCTATCTCTTAGACTTTTATTTTTCACAGAGGTGCCCTGGAAATTGCCTTTACATGGAGAGATTTAATTAAAGACTGCTTCATCTGAATTGCAATTTGAGTTCTAGATGTAATCCTTACTTACATTTTACAAACAGGAGAAAAGGGAAATGTCTGAAGTTCTGTACATAATGAATTCACAGAAGAATGTTGGTTTGTTAGGTGTAGAGGAGATAATGGCATTTCTAACTCTTCTTCTAATTCTTCTAGAATACATAAAATTAAAAAATCATAATATTACATAACCATTGAATAAAATTACATATAATGTAGAACTTTTTGTTAGCAACTATTATGTTCAACAAAAATTTTCAATAAAAACTTGGGTTACCTGAAATATAAAATAACCGTTTTACTTTTCCATCTATACAAGGAATTACACACACGTCACACGGTGTCTCAACTGTGATAGCGGTGGTTTTCAAAAAATCCATTGACAGCTAAACTGTACTGAATTTCTTCTATGAGATGAATTCTAAGAGCTCCATGTGTGATTATGCTTTTAATTCTGACAAGTTGTGTTGTCAGTACTTAGAGGATAGTACTCTTTTAATCTGCATGCTAAATATTGGTGATGTTAAGTAAATAGTATCAATGGTGAGTAATCAATCCTCCACCTTAATAAGTCTGCAGTCTAGGTGACCTAGCAGAGTTATGTATTTATAGGATGGGCTTGACAAACTGATCCTCGTTTATTCGTAAATAGTCAGTATGTTTCTACCAACTTTCATAAAGAAAGAAGTAAACTTCCAAATAGATGATTCATGTGATCTAATTGTAAATGTAACTAAATAAGTGTATCATCAGCATAGTTAAGAAGCAACACAATTTGGCATTATACTGGATCAAAAGATGATTCTAAGATTTCAAATTTGATAAAATTATAACATGAACAATGATAGGATTGCTTTGGGAAATTAAAAAGTTAAATTTACAAAAATGTAAAAGGGATTAGCAAGTTGCTTATTCTGAGAGAAAATATAAAATTTTATTTACTGAGTTATAATGTTATAAGATTTCTATTTTAATATTAATGCTATTTTCCCATTTTTCTTCCTCAGTCTTTGTAACTCTCTGTATATTATTCAGTTTTGATGCTGGAAGGCTAATGAGTTAGTGATAGTATAAATGTAAAGGAACAGATAAGAGAAAATACACACCTTGGATTACAATAATCAAATTTTAAACATGAAAACTGTCTCATAGACTTTGTAAGTGAATGCATTGTACTTTTAAATCATATATAGGTGATCTCTAATAAACTCAGTGATTCATCCAAAATTTCTACCTGGTTCATTGATCTCTGGTTCGTATTGGCCTTGAATGCCTAAAATGTCTATGGAGCTGCATTTTATATGCTCAATGTCAATTCCATGGTTAGTGGTAACATCTAGAAAGAAAAGGAAGAAAGTCTATTATCAGCCAAAGTGCTAGTATATTAGATTTTTTTGTAATCTCGTTCATTCCTCTGTGGCAAAGACTCTGTTTTACTCAGTCACCATCACAGCCAAGTAAAGGCTGGGAGTGTAATACCACAGTCATCCAGGAAAATCACTTGTCTTTCCATTAGCATTCATAGATTTGTATACTGCTGAAAAGCCCATAGGCCATAGGCCACCCTGCAATTTTGAGCTCTGCTATACTTTCAAGTTTTAGTACGGATTTGATTCACTTACTCAGGTCGGCTTTTCATTCCCTTGCTTTGATTTGTAGGCTGATCATTCCCTTGATCTAGTCTCATATTTAAGAATTCCTTCAAGTTTGTACTCTATAGATAGCAAGCTTCCCTGTTCTCAATGGATATCACGAATCCCCCTTCACTCCTTGCTAATACTATATGTCTTTCATCATTTCAACTGCAATTTATAAGAGGGGAGTTAAATACTTGGGCTCAAATTGTCATTAAAAAGAATTCAACAATATTACCTAAGTCTATCTGGGATGAAACCATCTAAATTTTAGGTTATGACTCTACCAGCCATCTGAGTCCACGTGTCATAACCGAGCTCTGTGCTTCTCTACACCTAATGAACATTAGCATGTACATTGTTAGGTTTTGTCATTCTGTGTAAGAAAACAACCAAAAAATTAGTATAGTCATAAGTGTCTTAGCTTTCTTTGTGTTCAAACAGTTAAATTAATTTCAGAGATATTTTAAGTTTGTAAGCATATAAAAAGAAAGATGAGAAAATAATCTCATCAATAATTCTGAAATTTCACTGTATGAGCTGCGGAACACTCTTTAAAACTCTGGAGGTTCAGAAAAAAGTTAAATGAACAAGAATGTTTGTAACAAACATTAAATAGTTTTTATAAGTAATAAAGTTTTAAATTAATTCTTACCTATTTTGAAAAGCTTTTCATTTTCATCTTCATAATTTATTATTTCTGGCATTAAATTTAATAACTCCTTCAATTCTGAAAATGAAGGAATATCAACTTCTTGTTTGAAGGTTGGAGGTATTACTTCATAGTCAAGCAAAAATAATGGCTGATAAATATATAATTTTAAAAAGTTTTTAGTTAGGTTTTCCAAATAAAGATTTCTGAATTTATAAACAGACATATTTGTTTAACTGGTGTACCAAATTTTAAACTAAACCCACCCTCAAAAATTGTAATGCTCTGCATGCATTTAAAAAATGGAGGTATAGCAGTCAAAAATACATTATGCTACATAATAAGCAATGTTCTGACTAATGTCCTTTATGGTCACTGATTACATTCGTGATGTACAATATCCCTAGATGCAGAAATATCTTCTTTTAGGTTAATAAACTTTTAAAGTTATAAGTTAAAAACAATCACTGCAGCAGACGAGAAATGGTGAATGAGGAGAAGTGAAAAGGGGGAGATGGAATGGAATGGATTTTTACTGCACTCCCTGGAATGTTTCCCTTTCATTCCTACAGAACTGAATTCCTCAACTCTCAAAGTTAATGGGCAAGCAAGAGGGGAAATGGAGTAAAGGAGTTAATAGGTGAATTAATATTTTTACCACATCTGTTAAAATTTTTAATTGTAAGGAGATCCTCAAATGCCTTAAGACTTCTATATGTATATCTTTATCTGTATAATCTAAATCTATATCTCCTTTGAATGTTTTAAGAAAAGCCCCAAATATAAAACATTTGCAGTTTTTAAAAAATGTTTAAAGTAACTTTGTACATGCATCTAATCTACATGAGTCTAGTTTTTTAGCTTATTACTGTGAAAAGTTATTTGCACTCTCAACTGTTAGAATTCTGTATGTGCAATACTAACATCATATAATACTTTTGTGTGCAATTGGAACTGTGTGCTAAAAAAGAGGGGCTGCCTTTGAAAAGATTGACCTTTAATGTGCAAGGATGCTATCTTCCTTATTAATCATTGGCGGCACCTAAAATGCATGCTCAGACCATCCTTATTCTTACCCCTTCAATGAAATCAGTTCAAGTGTATAGTTCAAGTACTATCTGTTTTGTGTATAACTCACAAATCAACATGTTTAGCTCCAGTCTCCAATTTTTAAATAGAGCATGATCACTTAATGTCCTATACCAGGTTCAGTGATTAAAATCATTGGGAGAGATTTTAAAATTCCCTGTAACTAGGCTGCACACCAAACCAATTAAATCAGAGTGTATCTGAGTAGAACCCAGGCTTCAGTATTATATTAAAATTACCCAAGTAATTCCAATGTATTGCCAAGGTTTAGAACCACTATCTTAGAAGTAAATTTAATTTCTAAGCTGACATACTTTCAACCCATTATCAAGTCAAGATATATTACTAAATTTTTTTAAAGTATGCTTTACCAATTTTATAAACATTCCTGAAAGCAGGTACTATAGCTTCATTTATCCTACCGTATCTTCTAGCTCCTCCTGACAAAAGTTCTCTTCTTCTATAGAAAAACCTTTCACAAGGTCTTTCAAATCTCCTTGAAAAGAGAAACATTCCCTTAAAAAAAATAAAACATTAAATTAGTGCTTACTAATAGCAACTTACATGCTAAATGCAACCAATAAAAATACACAATGATTAAAATTAGAGTTAGAGTACTGATAAGATATTATTATTGGTAATATGTAGACTTGTAAGTATACAAAGAATATTTTCTCCTTTTAAAATATTTACAACATTGGACAATTAAATACCTGAAAAAATTAGCTTCTGTGAAGATCTGTTCTTTGAAGTCTAAAAGGGGGTCTTCTAGCAAAAACGGTTTTAGCCTACTCAACAGAGTATGTGATGTTGGTAGATGACTTTTATAGGCAGTCAAATTATCTGCAAAAAGTATTTCTTCATGATCAAAAAATAAATCTGAAAAGAAATAAGATATAAAAGAACAAACTCTGAAAGTAATACAAAAAGATCTAGACACTAGTGAGCCATTAGATAATGCTGGGGTTTTCAAACACATTTTTAATTCTTTAGTTCTTCCTTGTACTGCGCATATAAAACATGTAGCATAGTAGTGGTAAATAGGTAAAAGTTCAATACATTTTAATATAATTTAGTACATTGAGTAGTAACTAAATATCCTGAAAGAGTTAAAATGACTCATAATTTTTCAACAAAAAATAATCAATGGAGGGAAATCTCTTGTAGCCTTATACTTCGAAATAGCCAAGAGTAGCCTAGACAAATTGTAAAGAAATAATAGCATTTGATTTTTGATGACTGTAGTCTTTTCTTCTCTGCAAGGTCTCTTAAGTTCTCCAATTTATCCCCAGAGACTCTGACATAGTGAATGGAGAAGGTCTGTAAGGGCTACAAGTGAGACCGACTTTGATTGTAGCACTCTTAGTTAAACATGTTGCTATAAAATTAGGTACAATGAAAGTTATAGAGCAAAGGATCTACTTGAGAAATATGATATATCTTACCTATTAGGAAACACTACTGCTAACAGGTAATTCCTGGAATAAATTTCTCCTCTCCATCCCCATCCTACCATGTTTGGGTTACTCTAGAATCTTAGCTAATTGTAGCAGGGCTTCAACAGTTTCTGAACTGAGGGAAGAAACATAAAACCTGGACCCATTCCTCAACTACTTCAGGAAGCCAAGCCCCCAAAAGCAAAAGACACCTTGAAGGGGAGCAATGGTCTCTTGTTCTGTGCAGTGGTATTTCGGTTAAGTATTGATAATATTAGAATGGTATGAGAGAGGGATAGCATGGAGAGATGTCTCCCATGACCCATTGGTATGTACACACTTCATAAATATGTAATGTACAGCAGCCAGGACCATCCCAACAGCGGAATTGCCAGGTTAGTACAAATGAACCAACTTTGAATTCTCTCAGATATGCCCTGTTTAGATATGGAACTGATGGCTAGTTTTCTTAGTGTGTAAGGGGAAGCTCTGGGCCACAAGACTGTCAGGAACTTAACAGGTTCAGATAAACAATCTCTTAGGAGGCTGGTTTACGCAACAAGCTCTCTTTTGACACTTCAAGTTAGCAGCAGGCAAAGGGATGGTCCCGGCTGCTGTACATTACATATTTAGAGACAACTGTACTTGAAGAACAATTAAATAAAAAACAATAATGAAAAAAAGATGGTTCATTTGTACATTCATTCTGTAAATATTAATGAAGTTATATTAATAGTAAAAACCCAAACAGCATTTGTTTATATCCCCATTTTCACATTTCATTTTTAAACACAGGCCCTCCAGCCATTTCCCTTCCTGCAGGCTCATCTTGGTATTATTACTGGGAGTCCATACATTCTTACTTTCCAACCACCCTTTTTAGATTAAGCCATTAGATGGCAGCATAACAACACAATTAATGTTCTTTATAACTACAAAAGTAGTTTTTTTGTTGTTTGTCTTTAACCAAAGGTACTACTTCCTTATATCCTTTTTTAAATTTAATCTTTATTGTATTTTTTTCCATTACCATTTAGTCTCCTTATACACCCCTCCCCCGAGTAATCACCACACTGCTGCCCATGTCCAGGAGTCCTTTTCCTTTTTGCTCAGTCCTTCCATCCCCTAACCTCCCTGACCCAGCTATCATCCTGTTCTCCATCTCTGAGTCTGTCCCCATTTTCCCTGTGAGTTCACTTGTTCATTAGATTCCACATATGAGTGAAACGATATGGTATTTGTTTTTCTCTGACTGGCTTATTTCACTTAGCATAATATTCTCCAGGTCCATCCATACTGTCAGAGACGGTAAAATTTTCTTCTTTTTTCAGTCAAGTAGTATTCCACTGTGTAAATGTCCCACAGTTGTTTTATTCACTCATCTATTGATGGACATTTGGGCTACTTTCATATCTTGGCAATTGTAAATAACAGTGCAATGAACATAGGGGTGCTTATGTTCTTTTGAATTAGTGTTTATGTTTCCTTTGGATATATTATTCCCAGAAGTGGGATTGTTGGGTCAAAAGGCAGTTCCATTTTTAGTTTTTTGAGGAAATTCCATACTGCTTTCCATAGTGACTGCACCAGTCTGCATTCCTACCAACAGTGCAAAAGTGTTCCCCTTTCTCTACATCTTTACCAGAACTTACTGTTTGTTGATTTATTGATGATAGCCATTCTGACAGGTGTGAGATGGTATCTCACTGTGGTTTTAATTTGCTTTTCTCTGATAATTAGTGACATTGAGCATCTGTTCATATGTCTATTGGCCATCTGTATTTCCTCCTTGAACTGTCTATTCAGATCCTTTGCCCATTTTTTAATTGGGTTGTTTGGGTTTTTTTGGTGCTGAGTTTTGTAAGTACTTTATAAACTTTGGATATTAACCCCTTATCAGATGTATCAGTGAACCTGTTCTCCCATTCTGTGGGTTGCCAAGAAACTAGAACTGATCAATAAATTCAACAAAGTAGCAGAGTACAAAACTAATATCCAGAAATCAATTGTACTTTTAAATGCCAATAATGAACTAACAGAAAGAGAAATTAAGAAAACAATCCCATTCACAATTGCTTCAAAAAGAATAAAATACCTAGGAATAAATCTAATCAAGGATGTAAAAGACCTGTTGTCAGAAAATTATGACACTGAAGAAAGAAATTGAAGAAGATACAAATAAGTGGAAGCATGTACTATGTTCATGGATAGGAAGAATTAACATCATTAAAATACCCATACTACCCTAAGCAATCTATAGATTCAACATAATTTTTATCAAGATTCCAAGGACATAGTTCACAGATATAGAATAAATATTTCAAAAATGTATCTGGAACCACAAAAGTCCCTGCATAGCAACAGCAATCCTGAGAAAGAACAAAGTTGGAGGAATCATGCTACCTAATATCAAACTATATTACAAGGCCATAGTAATCAAAACAGCCTGCTACTGGCATAAAAACAGAGACATAGATCAAATGGAACATGATAGAGAGCCCAGAAATAAACCCACACCTTTATAGTCAATTAATATTCGACAGAGGAAGCAAGCACATATAATGGGCTAAAGATAGTTTATTAAATAAATGGAGTTGGGAAAATTGGACAGATACATGCAGAAAAATGAAACTAGATGACTTTCTAGACCACAAGAATAAATTCAAAGACTTAAATGTTAGACCCCAAACCATAAAAATCCTAGAAGAAAACATAGAAAATATTGGACATGGCTCATAGCAATTTTTTAATCAGATATAGCTCCCCAGGCAAGGGAAACAAAAGAAAAAATAAACAAATAGGACTACATCAAATTAAAAAGGTTTTGCACAGCAAAGGAAATCTACTTCCTTATATTCTTATGGCTATATAGCATTCCCTGGAGCTCTTACCTTATTACTTCTATTATATGTACCAGCACAAATATGAAGAAACTATTTTCCTCTATTGTAGAGGAATGTTAAACTGTTTCAAGGAAAAAAAATTTTGCCAGTTAACTATGAAAAGAAGCAGAAAAAAAAAAAAGGTCTACTAATAGGAAATAAGACAGGTTTATTCTTTGTAGAAGATACTTTTGTCTACCTGAAAAGCCCAAGATAATTAAATAAAAACAAATAAAGAAGTTCATTAAGGTGCTGGTCAAAATTATAAAATCAATGATTTTCAAATACATATAAAAACTTAGTTTAGCCCTGGCTGGTGTAGCTCAGTGGATTGAGCACAGGCTGGGAACCAAAGGGTCCCGGTTCGATTCCCAGTTGGGGCACATGCCTGGGTTGCAGGCCAGGTCCCCAGTGAGGGCCATGTGAGAGGCAACCATACATTGCTGTTTCTCCCTCTCTTTCTCCCTCCTTTCTCCTCTCTCTAAAAAATAAATAAACAAAATCTTTAAAACAACAACAACAAAAAAAAAACCTTAGTTTAAAAAATAATGGAAAAATTCATTATGGCTACAAGTACACAAATACTGAGCAACAAACAAAAATGTGCAAAAAGTATATGGAGGAACCATTTAATGATGATAATTTTTTTAAAAACCTTAAAGAAAAGGCAAGATAAACCCTTCCCTGGCTTAAAAAAATAACTAAAGTAAAAATTCTAAGAAGTCCTAATAACATTACATTTCTCAAGAGGTCTGTTTTAGAACTTAGAAAAGTGATTATAAAGTAAATCTGGAAGACTATAGATATGAGAGTATGGAAAAATAAAAAGGAGACTATTAATACACGTTTAATTATATTAGACAGTTAAAACTGTGTAATACTGACACAATAATAGGAAAATCACAGAATATAATAGAAAATCCAGAAAAAAACTCTAACATGGAGAAAGGATTTGGCGTATGATATAAGTGACATTTCTAATCATTGGGAAAGAAAAAAAAATTCCATAATGATATTGGGACAACTGCCAAAACGTTTGGAAAAATATTTCTTATTCTTATTTTTTTAATCAAAAGCAGGGTTTATTTTTCTACCAAATCCCTAATCCATGTTCCAGCCAATGGATGAAGGGTAAATCAAGCCCCACATAGACTCTAAGTAAAAACAATTATACTTTCCAGAAGAAAAAAAAGTTCTGCTTTAAAAAATATACTAGGCATTTGGGAGATGAAAAAAATTTCACATATTTGAATGGTCTGTGCTCTCTTTTATATATTCAAATGTCTCCTCTCCGCTGCCTTGTCTGTACAGCTGAGATCCTGGCAATAGTTGTGCAGCTGCACTAACAGTCCTACCTTCATGTCACTCTGGTTTGTAACCTAGTACCATTGTATGCTTCCAAATTATAATCCTCTAAGAACAGCTGAAAAGATCTGAATTAAATTCTTCCAACCTGGAGTGCCTACTATTTGCTGGGCATAGACTGGGTACTGGGCAGTGGTTCTGCTGGTTCAGAGAAACATCAATAGTGCTAGAGAGGTGAGTTTTCCTCCCAGGTGGCAGGAGGGTGTGTGCTGGGGATTAAGAGAGCCAGTTTCTCCTCTGCTACCACCACGTGGGGCAGGTATGGAACTCAGGCCCTGGAAGTAGATGCTGTGTCTCTTCTGAGAGGCGCTACCATGGAAGAACCAAAAGCAGTTTCTAAACAGCTGAGGAATTTGTTCCACTGTCCACATAGTGATCCATCTCCAAGGAGCTCTCGGTCTTATGGCCAATGTATGAAACCTTCACCGAAGTTCTCCTGAAGATCACTATGTTGTGCACCTGGATATCAGGTAATATGCAGAAGTACACATAGGAAAATGGTTCTCCCATCTCTGCCTGCACAGTAAAATCGACCAGTTACTTGCTCTGAGGTGAAATGAGGGAGCTGTCAATTGTCACATGTGACCCAACCACCGTGTTCATGTACTGAACTTGGCTGGGCAGGCTGGTCACTGCCACAGAGTAGAAGTTGGAGTTCCTGATTTTCAGGGTGGCCTTGATGGCGAGGATTACAAGGGAGTCCCAATTATTAAATGTGATTTTCATCACTCTGATGCCGTCATCATCCACAAGGACTGAATGTGGAAACAGGAAGAAAGTCACCAAACCAAATTCCAGGAGACAGAGCAGGACAGAGAGGAGGACATACTGTTTAGTTCTCTGAGGGTGCAATCTCTAATCACTGTGAGGGATCAAAGCCACCAACTCATTTACTTGCTCTGTTGGAATGTAGCCTGTCCTTTGGCAAATGAGACAGGTGATGCCGTCCCGCCCAGTGAACTCCACATATGGTAACTGGGCAATGGCTTCTTCCTGCTCCCATTCATCCAGTGTATCTTTCATCTTTCTTTCACTTGTAGGAAAAAGGGCGAGCAGAGGTGGAATGCTGGAACCCCATGGCTGAGATGTGCCACCTGTGTCATGTCCTGCTTCTAGGGTCCCTAGTGCTGCCCCTCATTCTTAGTTTTAAACTTAAACCAAGATTTTAAAGAAAACCTCACAGAAAACTTGAATAAATATTTATCTAATTCAAGGAAGAATTTTTTAAGTATAAAAGCAAAGAAAGAAACCATAAAGGAAAAGAAAACATTGACAGGACTGGTTAAGTTCAAAGTAAATAGATTTGGAGTTATTGATATATTTAATATATAAAGATAAAATATAAGAATAGAAAAATGACAAAAGAGAGAATTATTTCACAAAATAAAAATGTGTAAGTGGCGACTAAGCACCAGTAGTTTTTAAAGTGCGAGTAAAAATACTGTATTTTTTCTGATCATATTATATAAATATATTACTACAACATCAATAGTAATATACCTAGTGATTATAAGGTTGGTGCAAACAGGGTATTCTCATATGCTAGTGAACATATAGCTTAAAAAAATACTTGTATCAAATAATTCCATTTCCAGGCATTAACCTTAAGGAAATAATCAGAATGAAACTTACATTCATGTACACATTTGAAATTAAAGACAACATTAGTGTTCTCAAATGTATGAATCATAAATAAGATAAAAACTTCAGTCATTAATGGAAACATACAATACAAAAATTTTAAAAAGAAAAAAATTACCACAATAAAAAACTTCAGTCATTAAAAACCATGCTTTTGAAGAAAACTTAAGTATATGGTGAAATGTTCCCAAGATAATGTTAACATTTTACAATAATGTAATGCATACATAGCATGATCATAATAGTAAAACAATTTATGTTTAGATTATAGGACTATAAGTTTTTAGTAGAGGGACATTCTATAAAGATATAGATAATAGTTGCACAAAAACATTAGTAAAAGTCAATCCTCATTCATGATCAAAAGCTCTCAGCAAACTCAGAACAACAGGAAGCTTCCTCAACCCAATAGAGTAAATTCTCTAACATTTCACCATTGAGAATGATGTAAACATTGAAAATGATTCATCATTTAAAATGACATAAACGACCTATGCACCCCAATGTTTATAGCAGCACAATTCACAATAGCCTAGTGCTGGAAACAACCTAAGTGCCCATCTACAAATGAGTGGATCAAGAAACTATGGTACATTTACACAATGAAATTCTACGCAGCAGAGAGGAAGAAGGAGCTTATACCCTTTGTAACAGCATGAATGGAACTGGAGAGCATTATGCTAAGTGAAGTAAGCCAGGCAGTGAGGGACAAATACCATACGATTTCACCTTTAACCAGAACATTATCAACAAAAGCAAAAAGCAAGCAACACTTAACCAGAGACATTGAAATTAAGAACAATCTAACAATAGCCAGGGGGAGGGGGGAGGGGACAATGGGGAGAAGGGTTTTCAGGAAGCACTATAGAGGACACATGGACAGAACCAAGGGGGGGGGTAGGCAGGGAAGGGAGGTGGGATTGGAGGGGGAGGGGAGAGTATGCAGACAACTGTAATTGAACAACAATTTAAAAAATTGGCATAAACGATGAAATGGTATTTACATCATTTTTAATGGCAAAATGTTAAAGTATGTCCTTTTCTGTAAGAAACAAGACAAAGATAGCAACTATCACTGCCTCTATTGAACAATGTACTGGAGGTCCCAGTCAGCACAGTGAGACAAAAAAATGATATAAATATTGTGAAGAAACAGACGGCCAATGAAATCACTCTCTCAAAGAGATATCTGTATTCCCATGTTATCTTGCAGCATTATAAATAATGGCCCAAGTATGGGAGCAACCTAAGTGTCTGTTGACAGCTATGAATAAAGAAAATGTGGTATATATATACACAAGGGAATATTATTGTTCAGCCTTAAAAAGAAGGAGATCTAATGAAATAGGATCCAAAGAAAATATAGGATATGAATAATTCATGTGAATTTTTTAAAATATTTCTTTATTTTTCAATTACAGTGGATCTTCAATATTATATTAGTTTCATATGTATAGCATAGTGGTTACACATTTAGATAACTCACAAAATAACCCTCCCTCACTATAAGTCTAGTACCCACATGGCTCCCCACACAGTCAACATTATTGACTCTATAGGAATATAGGGATATGCTGTACTTTACATCCCCATGACTTTTTTGTAACTGCTAATTTGTACTTAATCCCTTTACCTTTTCTGCCCAGCCTCCTAACCTCCCTTCCATCTGGCAACATCAGTTTGCCCTCTGTATCTATGAGTCTCTTGTTTTGGGAAACTCAAGCATATTTTTCATTCAGTGAATTGTAATGAAGATTCTGATTCTAGGGGAAGCAGACAATAGATATTATTAAATTTGCCAACAGTAGCTTCTAGTTTGCCACATTAAAAATAATAGCCATGTTTGGGTAGCCTGTTTTTTGTTTTTTACAAACTATCTCTTTACGTGTGTGTGTGTGTGTGTGTGTGTATAAAATTTGATCCATATAAAATTTTTATAAGAAATTAGAAGAATGGATTAAAAAGAAATTATAGAAGAAAATTGAAAACCATGAAATTTTTAATAACTGTCCCAAACTTGTACCATTTTTTAAGGGTGGAGTTGAACAATGAAAATCTTCTAATTCCAAACTTAGGTTCTTCCTACTATATCATGCTCTGAAGTTTAGTCTTTAATGCAATCACTCTATCTCTCTTCTGAAACTGTAGGAGGGATTTAACTCCATATATCGTCACATACCTATTTGCCAACACTAAAAATTTATATACAATATGTTATTTACATAAAGCAGCAACAAAAGAATCAATTTATTTTTTCATGCTCAATCTATAGCATATCTTAAATGATAATAGCAATTATATAACAGAGCCTTATGTTTTTTCATTGTAGTAATTATATAACAGAGCCTAAATTGGGGTTTTTCCCCCATTTAAAAAGGGACTATGCAGTTATACATACCAGAAAGATAGTTCTTAGCAAGTGTTTATACAGTTGTAACAATTCAGCACCCTCCAGTAGTATGAAATATTTGAAATATATTTTGGATAAGATATTTAATTATTACTTACGGTGAACTTGTAAAAACTGGACAAATTTCCTGACCTAACACTGAAATTATCCATCTCCACTTTGAATTATGGTTTTACATAAGTGAGAAAAAATTGAGAATCTTTAGGATATTTTTGAAAATGAAATCTAATCACCACTTACTAATCTACTAATTCAATATCACACCAGCTTGCTGTGCCATCAGACCTGTACACAGATGCTATGGGCAACTGTGAGCAAATCTCTGAGGCTATTTTGATGTCCATCCAACACACACTCCAAAAACCTAATTTACAATAAGAAGATTAATATAAAAGAGAAAAATATTTCTCTAATGTGGCAAAGCTTAGAATTATAACTTTGTAGGTCGATATCTTTAATAAAATAAAAAATTAAATCTAATAAACTCACTAGAATAAATCTGTATATTAGTAAAAAATGTTTTATAATAATGGAGATAAATGTTTTACCTTGGATCTCTCCTTGAAATTCTGGCCATTTTTCTGAACATCTAATAGGTGTAAAGACTTCACTGTAGTCCTTATAAGCATGCAAGCTGGCTTCCTCAAATTCAGTTTGGGAGTTAGGATTTGAACTTGGAACAATTTCTTCAAATTCACAGTTAATCTGAGTCACCATTCCTGTAATTGTTTTTCTATGACATTATAAAATTACTGATTTTATGTATGTCCTATTTTAAAACATCTTTATTAACAAATAGCATGTATTCACTGTAGAAAAAATACCAAATTCCAATACAGAGAAAAATTACAATAGCCCCACCACTCAAGAAATGAATTTTAAAATTATGTATTTTAAAAATTATTTTGAATATTTTTAAACCAAAGTGGATCCATGTGCATAGTAGTCTGTAACCTGTTCTCTGCTAAACAGTAAAGCATGAGTACATTTATATGTCAATCAATGTACATTCACTTCATTTTTGAATGGATGAACAGTATCCCATTGTATTAGTAAATCATAATTTCTTGAATCAGTTCCCTTTTGATGAAAATTTAAATTTGTCGTGATTGTTTGCTATTATAACACAAGGAATATCTTTGTGCTCTCGTCCATTTGTTTTATCAAGGTACTTTTCCTGGGGGGTGGTGCCAGGGGCTGTGAGCAGCAGGGAGGGTGCCGGATAAGGGCAGCCATGGCTAGAACTCTGCTGTAGGGAGGATACTGAGAAAGTACTGAGTTGTGCAGCACTGCAGTGAGGTGCCAGAGCTGCTGCAGGGTCCATGGCCAGGACCACTAGCCAGCTGACTTCTAGTCAAGAAGAAGTGTAGGTAAACACACTTTGCTTCCTCACACAACTACAGAAAAAATTACAACTGAACTACAAAACACATATTACCCAGAACCATCAGAAAATCAAGCAGTATGGAAATCTGACAACCAAGGATTTCAAGAAGCCACATTCATCTAGAAGTGTAGGAGGGGTAGAGAGGCCTGGAGCCACAGAGTAGAACACAGAGGTAGCTGAACAGGCAGTCCCATGTTCACATGTGGTAGATAAAAAGCAGAAGGGATACCTCTGGAGCGAGGGATTCCAACCCCAAACCAGACCATCCAGCAGCCCAGGGTTCCAGCACCCGGAATATAAATCCCCATAACTACTGCCTGTAAAAACCAGTGGTGGTTGGGGCAGCAGAAGAAACTGTTGATTCTCAGTAGACTCCTCTTAAAGGAGCCTGCGCAGATTTAGGACTTACACAGACCCACCTGCTCTGGGATTCAGCACCAGGGTAACAGCTGGAAGGGCACAAGTGGCATACAGGGAGAAAAATGAAGTGATTGGAAACAGGGAGAATGCTGGGAGACAGCTTCTTACTGGGAAAAACTCCAGAAACCAGGCAGGGGATTGTCCCCTCTGTGAGCCATCCCCCCACACAGAGCCACAAAGCAGTGCAATGGGTTGCCTTGCTCTGGCAATCACCTAAGGCTGTGCCCCACACAATTTATAGGTACACTCTTCTACAATAGGCCACGTTGCTAAGATGGGGAGTCAAACCAGCTCTGCCTAATACACAGAAACAAACACAGGAAGGCTGCCAAACTGAGGAGACAAAGAAATATGGCCCAAATGAAAGAACAGAACAAAACCAGAAAAAGAATGAAAAGAAATGGTGGTAACCAACCTGTCAGATGCAGAGTTCAAAACACCAATTATCAGGATGTTCAAAGAACTCATTGGGTACTGCAACAGCATAAAAAAGACCCAGGCAGAAATGAAGGTTACATTAAGTGAAATAAAGAAAAATCGACATGAAATCAACAGTGGAGGGGATGAAGCCAAGAATCAAATCAATGGTTTCAAACATAAAGAAGAAAAAAACATTTAATCAGAACAGTAAGAACAAAAAAGAATTCAAAAACACAAGGATAGACTAAGAAGCCTCTGGGACAATTCCAAATGTACCAATATCCAAATCACAGGGGTGACAGAAGGAGAAGAAGAGCAAGAAATTGAAAACTTATTTGAAAAAATAATGAAAGAAAACTTCCCTAATTTGGTGAAGGAAATAGACACGCAAGTCCAGGAAGCACAAATAAGTTGGACCCAAAGAGGACCACACCAAGACACATCATAATTAAAATGCCTAGGGTTAAAGATAAAGAGAGAATCTTAAAAGCAGTAAGAGAAAAGCAGAGAGTTACCTACAAAGGAGTTCTGAAAAGACTGTCAGCTGATTTCTCAAAAGAAACTCTGCATGCTAGGAGGGACTGGCAAGATGTATTCAAAGTGATGAAAAGCAAGCACCTACAACCTAATTATCATATCCAACAAAGCTATCATTTAAAATTGAAAGGCAGATAAAGTGCTTCTCAGACAAAGTAAAGCTAAAGGAGTTCATCGTCACCAAGCCATCATTATATGAAATGTTAAAGGGAATTATTTAAGAAAAAGAAGATCAAAACTATGAACATTAAAAAGGCAACAAATTCACAATGATCAACAACTGAATCTAAAAAAGCAAGCTAAAGAAACAACCAGAACAGGAACAGAATCATAGATATGGAGATCACTTGGAGGCTTATCAACTAGGAGGGGAAGGGAAAGAACGGTGGGAAAGGCATAGGGATTAAGAAGCATAAATTGGTAGGTACAAAATAGACAGGAGGATGTTAAGAATGGCAGAGGAAATGGAGAAGCCAAAGAGCTTACATGCATGACCCATGGACATGAACTAAGGTGAGGTGGGGGCAGTTGGTCCGGAGGATTGCGGGATGGAATGGGGCTATTGTGCAGAGAGGGGAAAAGGGGGAAAAATTGGGACAACTGTAATAGCATAATCAATAAAATATGTATTTTTAAAAATATAATTTTCCTAAAAATGGAAATGATGAGATTAAAGGTACACAGATTCTTAGACTCTGCCATGCATTGCCCAAGTGCCTATGTGCTGGATAATCCATGTCTGCTCTTCCATAGTATTATCCAATCTTTTATATTCTATTCTTTAATCTTGGAGGCTGATCTCTAAGAACCTACTAAGCTAGCTCCTTGGTTTATGGTTGGGTTCAGCCAGGAGATCAAAGGTAAGAGAGAGACAGGATATAATTTTTCCCAAATTCTTCCTTCCTAGTCTACAGTTTTTAACTGGCTTCATTCTTTTATAAAGTTATATTTTTCATCATACAGCCCTTTTCTGTAGCTGAAGTTCTTAGCTGGGTTGGTTACTGCTAAGTCCACTTACTCATTCAAGCTTAGGGTGTTGATAACTTCCTGCTGTTGCTAGTCCTGGGCACTATTTTTTTTTTTTTTGGCTCCCTTGACCTTGCCCATACCTTGCCTATTTCCTAATTGGTTTAGGAAATCTAATTGGTTTAGGAAACAGGCAAGGTTGTCTATACAATTGGGATATTGAACTCACACGAGATCTTTCCAATGAATTTCCCAACAGATAAAATATTATTGGCATTTTAGCTGCACATCCTAATACATCTTTTCTTCCTGATATCCTAAAATATTTTAGCCTTAATAATTCCCTATATAGACTTAAGTAACCAAAATCAATATAATTTCCCAATGTAATTGGAGAAGAAAATGAATATGCCATATCTTAAAAATCATAGATGGAAAAATGTCTCAAGTTTCTGCTTTACTCTTGAAGAAAATATTAGGTACAAGAAAAAATCATCTCGACTCAGGTCCATATTACTCATAAGAACATTGACCCTTTTTGTGTTGATGAAAGTGCTCTAAAATTGATTGTGGGGATGGTTGCATAATTCTGTGAATACTAAAAACTATTACATTGGACATTTAAAAAGTGAATTATATGAACATAAATTATATCTCTATAAAGCAGTTACATAAACCAAACCAAACAAAAAGTATAGGGTTTACAGTCATACAGATTGGGACTTCAAGGGTTGGATAATAGCTCCAACTATTGACTGGCTGCATGACCATGGGCAAGTCACTTAATCTGTCTTACTTTCTCATATACAATTTTGGAATAGTAATACTGAGCTCACATAGTTGTTATGAGGCATACAAGAAGTAAATATATGTGCAATGTCCTACATTCAACTGTATTCATCTGAATGCAACAAGCCTCAGAGGAACAGAGAATATAAATATTGGTATATGTTCTTCCTCTCACTCTGCTTGGCCATTTGTTCTTTCCTAGAAGCTAGGAAGCTTACTGAATCGTTCTCCCTGATCTTTTTGCATTTTGCCCTTGTCTCCATAATTCAATAGCCTCAACCCTTCCTTTAGCCTGTCCATTAAGCTATCTTCCTTTTATTTCAAATTCCTTCATTTATTCTAATATGAATTTATTTGTTAGAAATTTAACATGTCTTTTTACTTATGCTGATGCTTTTTTTAAAAATTAGGATAGATATTTTTTGTTCAGGCCCTTTTGCAAGTCGCAGAGCTTTAACTACAGAATCTAATTTTCCTGTATGCCTATTATTTTTTGTGTGCAATTTTGTAGAACACAAGGTTTTTTAGGAACACATAGCAGAAAAATGCCCATATTGTTAAAACACAATATGCCAACAAATTAGTAAAAGTAAAATACTTGAGGTCTTAGAATCAATATTAAGAAGTAACAGCCCTGACCAGTATGGCTCAGTTGGTTGGGTGTTATCCTGCAAAACAAAAGGCTGCTGGTTCGGTCCCAGTTGGGGCATATAAGATCATGTTTTTCTCTCACATCCATGTTTCTCTCTCTCTTTCTCCCTTCCTTCTCCTCTCTCTAAAAATAAACAAAATCTTAAAAAAAAAAAGAGTGCCTGGAATTGAAATCTATAAAGCAAAAAAAAGATTGATCAGGCAATGAATATTAAAAAAAAAAAGAAGTAACAAAGCCCTGACTGGTGTGGCTCAGTGGGCTAGGCATCATTCAGCAAACCAAAATGTTGCCAGTTTGATTACCTGTCAGGGCACATGCCTGGGTTGCAGGCCAGGTCCCTGGTTGTAGGGGCACATGTGAGAGGCAACTGACCAATGTTTCTCTCTCACATTGGTGTTTCTCTCCATCTCTTTCTCCCTCTCTTACTCTCCCTCTAAAAATAAATATATATAATCTTAAAGAAAAGAAGTAACAAAAATAGAAACGAGAAACAAAGACAGGTGAGAGAGAGAGGAAAAGCAAGATTTAGGAAATCTAGGTAGTGCTAATGATCAGGATGTTTGTTCTTAAGTTCCATTAGGTATCAAAACTGCAGTGGCTCCTGAATAATTCAAAATTAAATTTAATATGGGAAATCTCTGTACCTCTTACTCAATTTTGCTGTGCACCAAAATATACTATAAAAAAACAAAGTCTATTAAAAAATTAAATTTTACTGCCTAAAACAAAACTAAAATTAATAGTGGCTTAAACACACACAAAAAGTCTGGAGGTTTGAAGTTCATGGCTAGTAAGGCAGTTCCACAATTTGTCAGGGACTCAGGCGCCTTTTATTCTACTCTGCCATGCCTAGATTTAGTTCTCATCAGTATAGTCCAAGGTGGTTGCTGGAACCAGTCATTATATCTGCATTCAAGCATCAGGAAGGAGAGAAAAAACATGCTACTTCCTTTTAAGGACATTTCCCAGAAATTACATAAGCCTCTTTTGCTTCTGTCCCATTGGGAAGAATTTATCACATGACAATATTTGGCCACAGGGAGGCTGAGAAATGTAAATCTTATTCTAGGTGGTGCTATAGATTAAACCTGCTTTGCCTTGGACTATAAGCATATTGATACTGCAAAATGAATGGAAGGTCAGATATGATGGAGTGTCCATTCCTGTAGGGCCTCTCATTTCTCTCATACATGAATCTTTGCTTTGAGCCAAGGTATCCTGAGCACTGCTTTTGTTAAGTCCTTATTGCATATTCTTGCTTCTGGGACTTCAGACATGCTGTTTCCTTTGTCTGAAATGTTTACTTTCAAGTCGTTTTTTCCTTCAATGTCCAGCTCTAGCTCAATTCCTTATAAACGCACAGCCCTACCAATCTAACTCATACAGTGAAAAGAGATCTTAGAGATCATCTTGTATCTTGTTACTCAAAGTAGATTCTTAGACCAGCAGCATCAGCATACCTTGAAACACATCAGAAGTACAGAATCTCCAATATAAATGACAGAATCAGAATCATCATTTTTAATAAGATCCTCAAGTGATTTATATTACATTAAAGTTTGAGAAGCACTGATCCATCATCATTATACTGACAGAGAAAGTGAGAGTTAGATAAAATGACTTGTCAAGTACTACTTGACTTTTCAAATCAAGATTTGAAATCCACATCCTTTAATTCATAATGCAGAGCTCTTTTCACTATACCTATCTACTTACTCACTGCTTGGGAGTTCAGTCATGTAAAGATACTTTGCATTGGTGTTATGCCTTGTCATCTTATGATGGCCATCTTATATTATCATTTAATTCTTATCTTATTAATTTTTGTATGTTTATATATCATCTTCCTAGCTTAATGTTTAAATTCTTAGATGATGGAAATGGTATATGGGGCTTCTCTGTATTTAGAGTCTAGACACATTTAAACTGGTTCTTTCCTTCAAGTTCAACTAAGGAAAACTTAAATTATTAAAACTTGAAAATGTGAATAATAACTAAATCCTTTTTGGGTCTGATCAGCAATCTTTGCACGTATTGAAGCAATAGAGTAAATTATTTACATTTGCACTGAAATCTCTAATTTGCATCTACATTAACAATGTTGAACGCATTAGATGTTTTCTTATTATGCTCTGTGTTCCTATATCTGTCATTGTACTTCCCACACTGTATTGTAATTATTTATTTATAAATCTCTATTTCAAATTTTCTTGTGTTCTTTGTGAGTAGAGGCTGTCTTGTTCAATTTTGTATTCTGTATCCAGCACTCAGGATTGTATGTAGTAAATAGCTGGTGAATAACTGAACTAATAATAAATAACATTTTGACAAACTATGTTAGAAAATAGTCTTAAATCTGCATTTATACTATAGCAGAAAAGCCTGATTTTAATATAAAGGCCTCTCTAAAGACACTTTCTACAAAAACTTTACTTATTGAATAAAAGCATAAATAACATTTTCTTTATTTCTGTATGTCTTTTGTAAAGCAAATTCGTAGAGAACAGTTAATATATGATAAATAAGGAAAGATAAAAAGAGGATATAAATCACTTATATAAACCTCTCTTTTGTGGTCAGATTAAGGTTTTTTCTTCAGATAAAAAACAATCTGTGAAGATATAAAGGAAAGGGTCTTCCCTCTTTAGTTGTCTGGAGAACTTCCTGTTTATCTTCTGGATGTAAAAGGGAAATTTGAGGTAAAGGACACTTACTTCTCAAGGAAGTCTTCCACATTGAGGCTTGCTTTCCACTGATCCAAGATTGAGCTATCTGTCATTCCCCAAACTGAAACAGCTGAGACTGAAAGGAGCATGGTAAACATTAGCTTCTAGAATTTTCTTTTACACTTAATACAAGGAAGCCAAACATTCAACTTTTACATTATGATGCTACCTTTATTTTTCACAGTGCAATTTTCCCAGTTATACTAGATTTCAAATATTTAAGTAATTATTCTCATTATTACAATTCCTCCTTTAAAAACTCTAATACAATCAGATCAATATCACCTGAATGTTCTATCCTCATTTTTACAGCCTCTCTTTTGGCTATACAGCACTACCATCCCAGAGAGTGTTCTTCAGCAGCTCACACTACTCCTCAAAAAGCCTTTATTAACCATTCCAACTCACTCTAATATACTCCCCTTTAAACGCTATAATGTGGTCAGTAGCGCTCCCTCTGGTACTTGACATAAACCAAAAACCACCTGATCTTTCATCACCAATTCTACCATCTCATTGGCTTAAGTACCTTTAAACCCTGTCTTCCTATCTATCACAATGGAAGAACTATCCTAGCTTCTATCTAATACCATCTTCTCCACTTGTGCTCTTGATACTATCCCTTTTTTATTGTTATCCTTTTTCTTTCCTGCATCATCATTTTCTCTCTTTTTACCAAGATTATTACCACTGGCAAACAAACATTTTATAGTCTCTTTCTTCATCAAACAATTTTTTTATTTTTATTTTTTATTTTTTAAACTATATTTTATTGATTATGCCATTACAGTTGTCCCACTCTTCCCCTCTTCTTTCCCCCCACCCCCTTACCCCCCTTTCTCCACCCTTTAGTTTTGTCTATAGGTCATACACATAAGTCCCTCTGCTTCTGCACTTCCTATACTATTCTAACCTCCCCCTGTCTGTGTGCCCCCTTCCCGCCCTCTCACCCTACCACTCCCCTGTTGATATTCCTCCATACCTTATATAAATCCCTTTAACATTTCATATATTAAAGGCTGGGTGATGATGAACTCCTTGAACTTGACCTTATCTGAGAAGCACTTTATCTGCCCTTCCATTCTAAATGACAGCTTTGCTGGATAGAGTATTCTTGGATATAGATCCTTGCCTTTCATGACTTGGAATACTTCTCTCCAGCTCCTTCTTGCCTGCAAGGTCTCTTTTGAGAAATCAGCTGACAGTCTTATGGGAATTCCTTTGTAGGTAACTGTCTCCTTTTCTCTGGCTGCTTCTAGGATTCTCTCATTTTTAATCTTGGGTAATATCATTATGATGTGTCTTGGTGTGTTCCTCTTTGGGTCCAACTTCTTTGGGACTCTCTGAGCTTCCTGGACTTCCCAAAAGTCTATTTCCTTCACCAGCTTGGGGAAGTTCTCCTTCATTATGTGTTCAAATAAGTTTTCAATCCCTTGGTCTTCTTCTTCTCCATCTGGCAGCCCTATGATCCATATGTTGGGCCGTTTAGAGATGTCCTGGAGGTTTCTGAGCCCCTCCTCCGTTTTTTGAATTCTTGTTTCTTCATTCTTTTCTGGTTGGATGTTTTTTTCTTTCTGCTGGTTCACTCTGTTGATTTGAGTCCCAGTTTCCTTCTTATCCCTATTGGTTCCCTGCAGATCTCTCCTCATTTGTTCAAGTAATTGTGATAATTTTTCGTCAAATTCTGTGAGCATCCTGATTACCAGAGTTTTAAACTTTGCATCTGATAGGTTGTCTAACTCTTGGTCGGTTAGTTCTGGAGCTTTGATCTGTTCCTTTCTTTGGGCCATTTTTTTTCCCTCCGTGTGCCTGTTACTGTAAGGGGGGTGGAGCCTTGGGGTTCACCTGGGCGGGGAAACTCACGGTAGTTGTGTTGTGATGTAGCCTGTGGGGGTGGGACCTGAGAGCACAATGGCGCCTGCTCTGCTCTCCACACCCACACTGCTTCCCACAAGCAAGTTGAGCCCCTCTGCGCTGGTTCCAGGGGTCGCTCCGGGGTCGGTGGACAGGCTGCACAGCTCCAATCCCCCGCGGGTCTCCCCAACGAACTCTCCCGTGAGGCCAGGGGTTCCTCCCGCTGCCGCCTCCACCCCCACTGGTGCTCAATCTGTGCCAATGGGATGCGCCCTGCTTTCTCTCCCAGTTTGTCTGCACGTGAATGCGGACCTGCCCGGTCCACCAGTCTCAGCCCCCCTGGGTCCGGGTGAGCTGGGCGCTGGCTGCATTTTGGTCAGGCACCCTGTCTCGGTGTGCTGCAGCTCTGCCAGAACCGCTCCACAAACTGCGGTCTCACCGTCTGCTCACCAGCTCTCCACGGGGTCGCTGGCGCTCTCTGTCCGCCTGGCTCCACCCCACTTACCAGTCTGGATGTATGTATCTTCTTTAACTCCTTGGTTGTTGGACTTCCTCTCAGTTCGATTTTCTGTCAGATCTGGCTGTTTTTGTTTAAGTAAATTGCTGTTTTTTCCTTGTTTGGTTGTACGAGGAGGCATGGCGTGTTCACCTATGCCTCCATCTTGCCAGAAGTCCAAACAAATTTTTTTTAAATCACACATCAACAAAACTCTTTATCTAATTTCTCCCTTAAACTAATGACTCATTTTTCTATTTTCCTTCATAGCAAAATTCTTCAAAAGAGTTGCCTATTCCACTTGTCAACCCACTTCTCATTCTCTTTTCCATATGCTCTAATTAAGTTTTCTTACCCAATATTCTAGTGACATCTCTCTTACCAAGGTCATCAATGCCCTACATTTAGTCAAGCTAATGGTCAACTCACTATCCTCATCTTGACCTTTTAATAGGGACAAAAGCTTTTGACTACTTCTCCCTTCTTGAAACATTTTCTTTTCAATACCACACTCATTTGGGCTTCCTATCTCACTTGTCTTCTTACGTGGTTCCTCCTTCTTTATCAGCCTTTTAATTCTTGGAGTTTTCCAAGGCTCTGTCCTAGGCTCTCAGCTCTGTCTATACTCATGCTTTCAGTGACTTCATCCAGTTCCATGACTTTTTATGCAATTTACATATCAATGACTCCAATTTGAAGCTCCAGTTGTGCTCAGAATGAATATAACCAATTGCCTTCTTGACACCTCCATTTAGATACCTATAGGCATTTTAACCTGGCCAAAGCAGAGCTACTGATTGCAGCCAAAAATTGGCTTCCCCATGAACCTTTTTCCTACCTTAGGAAATAGCACTGCCACCCACCCAGTTGCTCAGGTCTAAACCTTGGAAGAAATTTTTCATTCTTCTACTTTTTTTTTTAACCCTCTCACTATTGGCTGTACCTCTAAAATAATCCCAGTTTCAACTACTTCTCACACCTCCATTATTCTAAGATTAGTCTAAGCCCCATCATCTTTTATGTAGAATGTAGATTCACCTAATAGTCTAGATTCTAAACCATTACAATAGCTTCCAGATTGAATTCCCTGTCTTCTACTCTTGCCTGCTAGTCCCTATCCCTTCCATCCTCTAGATAACCAGAATAATTTTTCTAAAGTATAAATCAGGTTGTGTCGCTCCCTGTCCTAAAACTGTCCAATGATTTACCACATTAGCCACATTATAGCTTTCAAAGCTTTCTATATTTTGGAAACTGCCTAGTTTTCAGATCTCCATCTTTTCATGAACCAGTCACAATGGCCTAATTTTCTGGCCCTTATATACATCAAGTTTATTCCTGAGTCAGGCACTTCACATTTACTTGAAAGGCTTCTCTCCTGTATCTTTTTATGGTTGTTTCCTTCTCATTATTCAGGTCTCAACTCAAATGTCCACCTCTATGTAGAAGTCCTTCCATAATCATCAGAAATAGCACTTCTCGCTTTTAAAATTTCATGTCACATCACACTATTATGTCTTCTTTATACATTTATCAATAACATATTAGTTTATGTATTTAGTGGCTTTATTGCTACATCCTTCTTACCAGTCTGAAAACCCACTGAGGGCAGGGACTATTTCTATATCTTATTAGTAACTGTGTCCTTAGCACCTTAGCATGATATGTAATACATGCTAAATAAATGTTATTAGCTGACTTGACTTGTCCATGGAACCTACCTCTCTCCTAAGTCAATGATGTGATGAAAGCAAATGATATTTTGTACATATACATTTAAAATTAGTGTTATATTCAGCGTATCATTTCAATTTAAAATAGCCCTCCAACAGTTGAGCAAGACCCTTTTATAATAAATGTTTACAATGTTAGAATAGTTTAAGACTTCATCATCTACAAATCTTTTGTTTGTTCTATTCATATCTAGCATAAGCTTTTCAATTCCTTATTTTGCCACATAAATGAATAAATGCAATGGGTTTTATTTAATGAAAAAAACACATTTTCTCAATTTACTGTGCTAAACTCTAAAATAATTTTTAAAATAGATTTTTGAGAAATAAAAATAAAGCGTACCTCTTGTCCATGGCCTCCTAAACGTATTATCAATAACTTGTGCATGACAATTTTCATCTTGATATAAACATGAAGGGATTCGAAGCAATAAAGTATCTCTGCAAAACTTCTTTCTAACTACATTCTATGTAAGAAAGTAAGATTATAAAATCTTTTAATATATTTAACAGATTTAACATATTTATCTATCAATATTCAGAATATTAAAATTCTCTATTCTTTTAAATTTATATGCTTTTTTTAAAAGATTTTATTTATTATTTTCAGAGAGAGGAGAAGGGAGGGAGAAAGAGCAATGTATGGTTGCCTCTCACATGGCCCCCACTGGGGACCTGGCCCGCAACCCAGGCATGTGCCCCGACTGGGAATCAAACCGGGACCCTCTGGTTCCCAGCCCACGCTCAATCCACTGAGCTACACCAGCCGGGCTTAAATTTATATGCTTTTATTTAAAGGTAATATATACTCATTATAGATATCAAATAACATAGAACCACATACTGAGAAAATCGAGGTCCAGAGTAATATCAGTAACAGTTCAGTGTATTTTCCTAAGGATTTTTTTTCTAAGTTAGGCTAAAATGTGTGTGCATGTGTCTTTGACAAAAAATGGGATCACATCACTTATATGCCATTTAGCAATGGGCTTTTGTTTTTCACTTAGCATAATATAGCTGTCTTAACCTTTGTTTTCTATGTCTTTGCCTTATTTCACTTATGACAACTATTAAATGTGATACTAACTTTTAAAAATCTAATAAATAAAACTATTTCTTTAGAAGACCATTAAATCAGTTAAGCAAATTGGTAAGTCTATTCTGCCTTCACCTTCTAGCTTTATCTCCCATTACTCTCTAATACTAAGAGTTCTCTTTAAATAGACTTGTCTCCTTACTACCTCCCTAACAGCAGTCACTTCTTTATTGACACCATGGTCTACAGAGTGCCTTGGAAAAATGCCCTGCTACTCTTCTCTAACTATCAAAATCCTATCCATTTTTCAAGGCTTGTCTTAAGCACTAGCTCCTCTATGAAACTGTCCCTCAGTGATTCTCAGCTTCCCACAGAGTTCATTATTTTACAAATTTGGACAAACAATAGTTTCCTGCATTATTTCCCAAGAGTTTTATGTTTGCTGAAGGTGTGATAACATATTAAATAAGAGATCCTCATTATCCAAGAATAAATGGTACAAAGAAAAGCTCAGTTAAAGTAATTTATATAAAATGAGAATCAAAGGTTCACAGTAAGAAGGAAAAATAATTTGATTGATACGTTAAAAAATAAAAATTATAATAGCTTTTTTGTCATAATTTCCCTACAAACGTATCACATGATAATATGTATATTAGACATTAGTTTACCTTTGATCATAAAAATATTTTTAGAAAATATTTGAAGATTTAATCAAATTTTTCCAAGGCATCTCTGACTCCTTTAATATTCAAATCATTTTCTTCCTCTTGTTTATTAACTAATCTAATTTTACAAGATCAGCATTTGACAATAGCTTTACCTGTTATTTGAGTAGTTCTTCAACACTGTTTTCATGAATTTGACAAAATCCTGTACTTTTTGCAAGGTCTGTCATTGATTAGTATCATATTTGTACTGTATCAGGGGTGTGGTACACAAACAAGAAACTGAGATATCACGGCAAAGATAAAGGTTTGAGGGTGTTTGAGTATAGACTAATTTTGCAAGTGGCCAATATATTCACAAACATATTTGTGTAACAATGACTTCTCGTTCCCTACCATATATGTTATAAGGACACACTTGCCTTCTTATTTAAGAGGGAATAATAAAAACTGCAGATGCTTTATGTATTTATTTTCTGTATAATGTAACACAGGTTTAGTCATATTAATTTATTTTTGTTTTCTTTATAACCTAAAACTAAAATTTAATGTGTCAATTAAGATCATGAGAACAGTGAACTGTTGTATGACAAGTACACCAATTAGCTCTTAACAATGTGCTTGGCTGGCTAGACTCTCAGCTTTGTACAAGCCATTTAACTTCTCTAGACAGCAGTTTCCTAAACTGTAAAATTGTAAAACCTTTGCTCTAGTATCTACCTCAAGGAGTAGTTGGAATGATCAAATGACATAATCCATCACAAGAGCAAATGATCAAATGATATAATCCATCAAACAAAGTACCTGCCCCATAGTAAGTGGTCAATACATGTTGTTACTGTTATTTTATCATAAAGATAACCAAGATTGTTTTTCCCTATACTCCTTTCAATAACAATTACTCAACATTATTCATGGAAGCAGCCCAAACTTGCCAAGAGTTTCTATTTGTTTGCTAAGAGCTTTAACTTCATATTAAATTGTCGATTATTTCCCTCCCAGACAGGCATTTTTAAGCTATATTAAAAGTAGGAAGTAATTTTAAATGAATCTGAAAGCAACTAGACTAAGGATGAATCCAAAGGCAACTGTAAAATTATCATAATCATATAGATAACACTTTTTATATCACAATTCTTAGTAAATAGATGGTGATCCAATAACACCCTACCTCATCTAAATAATCTATCGCACAGTACTTGAATATTGAAAACATATCTTCTTCCTTTGAAAGCAATGCAAGTTTCAGTAGCTGGAAAAATAAAAATTAAATTAAATGTTGGTAAAATAGCAAAGCCAGGAGCAGAAATATCATTCTTAATCACAAACGTTGGTTCACTCATTTTAAAAAATCTCTGAATGATTAAAAAATTAACTATGAACATAACACGTATTAAAGATGTGTATCTAATATGTATGAATATAGTTGATATAAAATTATTCATATAAGTTTCACATTGTTGAATCCATACAACTTCCAGTTGAGGGATTGAAATATATTTAATGTAGTTATTTTGCTGCAAAAGAGGCTAGAGTTCGCAAGACTGGTAGAGTGGTTTTCTCAGGACAACTATTTAATTTTATTTATTTTATTATTTTATTTCATTTCGGGGAGGGTCAGGGAGGGGGAAAGAGGGAGAAAAACACAGCTGTGAGGGAGAGACATCGATCAGCCTGCCCCCGGGCATGCTCCTGACCACGTTATAGAAACTCATAGCATCTCTTTCATCTGCAACTTAATTTCATTGCATTACATTATTTGGATCCATCTCGTAGTGGTGGACAGACAGGAGGGGAGAGAAAGAGGGCTTATTCTTAAAATCAATGACAAGGAGGGGAAACAGGCAAAATCATAGGTAGAGAAAATGCACTTAAAACAGCCAACTTTGGAATGGCAGCAGTTCCTGAAATATTTTTCCTTACCTGTTTTTAAAGATTTTATTTCTCCTGTGCTCCCTGCTGACCTGGTCGATTAGGCCAAAATGGAAAGGAATACAGATAATTAGGTCAGGCGCTTACGTACCAGGTAGAAAAGTAAGGTTTCCCAAGATTTTTTCCTCCTAGTTTTACTGAGGTGTAATCCACAAATATTGATGAAAGTGGTATCTATTGAAGGTGTACATATCGACACTGGCATGTAAGTGAAGACCGCCCGCGCAGGCGAGTGTGAAAATCTGGGTTGGCTTCCCCTCTCCTCCCGCCAGCCTAAGGCACCAGATTCCTCCCCGTCCTCACTCCCTCGCATTAAAAACGACATTTTAACCACGGAAAGTCGAGGAGGAAGCGAAGCCCCTGTGTTTTCTTGTCTTGTTTAACTACACGACTTCTAGGTAGTGGGTAGAAGTCCTATTGGTCTTTGTGTTTCCTTCCATCCCCGATTCTAGCCTAATTAGGTGAGGTGGACGCTGGTTCTGGGGTCTTGTCGCCACAGACCCACACAAATCTGTTTTCCAGAGAGTTCTGAGCCTCCATACTCTAGCCCAACCTGAACTTTTCCTCCCTTCAGCTCTGGAACACCTCCGCTGGACCTCGTTCCAGTCCCTCAGATCTTTCACCGGAGGTAGCAACGCCTCCGACCGCGATCTTCAATGGCGGAAATTCCCGCTCACTGGACAGGTGACCTCTGACCCTGATCTCAGGGTTTCCATTGGCCAGCCCGGCCAGGGTAGGCCCCGCCCCTGCCCCGCCCCTCGGGCTCTCGGCTTCTGGCTTTTCTGGATGCAGTGGCCCACATCCTGGGGTTCCCAGGCTTCTGGGGGTCAGAGGACCGGCCCTGGTCAGCAAGGAGGTCCTCGTGGGTGAGCAAAATCTTGATCATAAAGAGCAAAAGAGGGCAACAATAGAGAAGGTGTTGGGAAGCCGCAAGAAGGCAGATGGGAAAGGTCGAGAAGGCCTGGCAAAAGAGCCTAAACTTGTTTGGTGGTGGCAGCGTCAGTGTTATTAAATCCTGGCCAAATGCAACAGGTTCAGGAGGAGGGCAAGGGCAGGAGCATTCCAGAGATAAACTTGGGAGGATTTAGCAACCACAGGGTTTCAGGGAAAAAGCAAAGCAAAAGGAAGGAGGCAAACATGACTCAGGTGTCTGGCTAGGTGTTGGCCATGCCTTGATGGAGGAAGAACATTTGAGAAGAAGCAGAAAGAGGGGTTAGAACTGGGAGGTTTGTATACCTTGGTTTATAACTCCCCTGCCACACACTCATTTGGGAATCTTTAGAGCCAACTGATGAGGAAAAAGGAATTGTCTTTTTCTCTGTATTTCTTAACTCCTGTCTTCCTTTCCATAATAACATAGCTTGGTATTAAATTCTTTCCCAGAAGACTGCAAGAAGTAACATGCATTTATTTACTTTACTAACACATAGTTATCTTTCAAGTTAATTATTTATAAAACACTAATTATGAAACATCAGTAGATAAACCACATGATTTTCTTAAGTTACATACTTTATTTTGTACAGGTTTGTGCAGTTTGCTTCAGTGATATGGATTTAATGTTTGACAATAATCGATTATGAAGATGTTCATCTTGCTCTGAGGTACATTAATTATTTTGCATTCTTGGATTTATACCTTTTATTAAAGCCAGTTTTAAATTACATAAAACAAAAGCAACACAGTTATACTTATTATAACAAGTAAAACCATCCAAAGATGAGTACAGAAAAAAGGAATCCACCCTGACTCCCAAATAACCAATGTTAGTGTTGAGTGTATTTTTTCACACCTTCTTGTATGTTCATACACATTTATATACAAAATAGGTTGGCAATTATATAAAGATGAGTAATTTATTTTCCTCCCTAAACAATACATAATAAACAAACTTCTAGAGCAAGACAGAGGTCATTTTTAACAGCTACATAATATTTTGTAGAAAGGATATGCTTTAATTTATCCAAACATTCTATTACTGATTGATTTAACAGGTTGTTTCTAGTTTTTTACACCTACAAATTATGCCATGATAAGAATTCTTGAACATAATGATCTTGAGTATTACTGTTGTTATTATTGCTTTTGTTTCTGTGGTATAGATGTGTGTTGCTTTGCTGTCTCAAATGATAAGAGCATTTCAAATTAAAAAGATATTGCCAATTCGCCTCCTGAAAATTTATAGCAATTACATTCATAATGCCTGAGAGGGACCATTAGCCTGACTACTCAACAGAAATGAATACATTGCCTTTTAAAATGTTTGCTAATCTATTGCATGAAAAGGACTATCTTGTTTTAATTCGAATTTCTCTGATTACTGCTGAGATTACCCACTTTTTAGTGTTTATGAGCTCTTTGGATTCTTATTCCATGAATTAATTGCCTAATTGTGTGTGTGTTTGTATGTATATATGTGTGCATGTATGTTTATGTGTGTATGAATCAGGCAATTTTTCTATTGAATAGGTTGTCTTTTGGAAGATCTTGTGTATAGCTATATTCATATCAGGTTTGGCTATATAAATAACAAAATTCTAAACTAATGTAAAATTTCTCTCTCTTTCATGTAAATGAAGTGCAGAAGCAAAAAGTTCAGAACTGCTATGGCAGCTGTGCCCCACGAAGTCCTCAGGGACTTACCTTCCAGCTCATTACTCTGAGATTTCTGTGTTGTGATCCTTGTTCTCAGGGTCTCAGGTGGCAGTATCTATATTTCAGGCAGCAGGCTAGAGAAAGGACTGAAAAAGATGAGAGGCCAAGGGCACAGTGTTTCCTTATATATCTGTACTTAAAATTGTGAAATATAATATTCACATAGAAAAGTACATAAGACAATGTATAGTTTAAAATATCTATTTTAAAGAAACATCCGTGCAACCTCCACTCAAGTGAAGAAACAGAGCACTGTGAGCACTTCAGAAGCTCTCTATTTCTTTTTCTAATCACAGCTCTCCCTGGAGGAATTCTGCCCCTAGACCTAGAGATTACTATAATCCTGATTTTATGGTAATCATTGCTTTTCTTTTCTTTAAAGTTTCATCTGAGTATGCATTTCTAAGGGATATGGTTTTGCCTATTTTTGAATCTTACTATTTGTGTTAGTTTGATTCTTGCTGCTATTCAATGGATGTTATTTCAATTTTTCACTGATGAGTGCACCATTGTATAAATTATACCTCGATCTATTGATCTGTTCTGCTGTTGATGGACCTTTAGATTAGTACAGTTATGGCAATTACAAATAGTGCTGCTACTGATATCCTTTGACATATATTTTAGTACACATATACATTTCTCAAAAATATAAGCTTAGGAATGACTTTCTGGAGTAGTGAGTATGCATAACTTCGCATTTATTCAATAATACAAAACTATTTTTCCAAAGTGATTGTACCAATTTACATTCCCACCAGCAATGTTTGAGAGTTTCTGTTGCTTTGTATCCTCACCAACGCTTATCTATTTCAAACTATTTAATTTTGAGAATCTGGTAAGTATTCACTTACCCTTTTTATTTTTTGAGTAGGAGTTTAGAGTCCCTCCCTTCCTCCCTTCCTTCCTTCCTTCCCTTCTTCCCTCCCTCCCTCCTTTCTTTCTTTGTTTCTTTCCTTCTTTCTTCCTACTTGTCTCTCAAGGAGGGTTCCACTAAGCTGCCACATAACACTTCTGCTTACATATGACTGGCCATATGGTCAGTCATATGGTTGCGTGGTCACTCTTAGCTGTAAAGTCTAGAAGATGCTATGTTTATTCAGGAGAGTCATGTGCATACTTACAACTTACAGATTTTGTTATTAAAATAAGAAGGGGGGTTCAGACTTCGGGAAATATTTAGTAGTTTCTGCTACATTAAGAATAATAATTTTAGCCCTGGCTCGTGTGGCTTAGTGGATTGAGCTCCAGCCTGTGAACTGAAAGGTTGCTGTTTTGATTCCTGGTCAGGGCACATGCCTGAGTTGAGAGCCAGGTCGCCGGTCGGGGGCGTGAGAGAGGCAGCCAACCCATGTTTCTCTCCCTCCCTTTCTCCCTCCCTTTCCTTCTCTCTAAAAGCAGATATATAAAATCTATAAAAATAAATAAAATTCTTTTTAAAAACTTTGAAAGGAGAATGATAATTTTAAATAGCTAACTTTTATTGAGCACTTACTATGTACCAAGCATTCTTAGTACTTTGCAACTACTTACAAACAAGATACTATATTACAAACCCCAGTTTACAGGTAAGAAAACTGGGACATTGAGAACTTAACTATCTTGCCCAAGATTAAACAGCTAGAAAGTATGAGGTGAAATTGCAAACCCGGGCAGTCTGGTTCAGCGCCCATGCTTTTAGCTAGTCCATACACTCTTTAAAAGGAATACTTGCTCTTAGTGTGCCATGTGTTTGGCAATTACTTTCACTTGCTTATCTTTGGAAATTTCTTAAAATAGTTTTCTTTATATATACATAGTGAGTTTTACCCTATCTAAATCATCTCTATTTTTTTCTCAGTAGCTGATGTTTCTGTATCATTTCTAAAATTATGCTTATGATGAACATGTTAGAACAATTACTTTTTTCTGTAATTTTCAATTCACCATTATTTTCACCATTATTTTGAATCTAGGTGGAAATAAAACAAGTTTAGACATACTTGAATATTAACTCAAATGAGTTGCCATAAAGGAAGGGCAGGGGGAACCCCTCTACTATCCAGAACAATTACACATAATTGTGGAAATCTCTTGTAATGATATTAAGTTTCATTGTTGTATTTACATGCTGTGTTGAGTCATAATAATAATGTTTAATGTTTATTGAGAATATACTTTGTACCAGGCATAGTCCAAGGCACTAAAGTTGCAAAAATAAGGAAAACAAATGTTTGACTTTAAGAAGCTCACACACAGATCCTTGTCTGAAGTTGCTCTAATTTTTAATATCTTCAGACAATTCCATATACTGCTGCCAGAATGATACTTCTAAAACAACTGAGCCCTGCCCAGTGTGGCTCAGTCGGTTGGGCACCATCCGGTAGAGTGAAAGGTTGTCGGTTTCATTTCCCATCACGGCACATGCCTAGATTGTGGTTCAGTCCCTGGTTAGGGCACATGCAAGAGGCAACAGATTGATGTTCTCTCTCACATTGATGTTTCAGTCCCTCTCTTTCTTCCTCCCTTCCACTCTCTCTAAAAATAAATAAGTAAAATCTTAAAAAAAAATAAAACAACTGAGAATATCACTACCCTGCTTAAACTCTGTCACCTTTCTATCACGTACAGGATAGAATCTGAAATCTTTAGCATGGAGCAACTCACTCAGCCCTATTTACTTTGAAGCCCTGAACAACTGGCCATTCTCTGAACATCTCCCAAAGCCTCCCACTTCCAAGTTTTTGTTCCTCTTATTTTATTTTGTGCTCTGATCACAGATTGAAACTTTATTTACTGATTCAGTTCAAATGTTTTCTCTTCCCACTGACACTCTTAAAATTTGTTGTTACCATTTTGGCACTTGTACAGTATTTGTCAGTATCCCACTTTGCATTGCAAAGCATGAAAACTGCTCATATCTGCCTCCTCCATGGCAATCTTCTTGATAGTGGACTGTCTTTACTATCTTTACATACTTTGTAACTAGCACAATGCCTTGTCTAGAGTAAGCTCTGAAATACATCTTTAATTTACTTCTTACAATATGGCACTAGGTTATTTTGAAATGTTATCACATTCTTTTGCATTTTCTACTTCGTGCAGAAGTTCTAAAGTGTGTGAAATATTACACATACACACACATCAGCCAAAGTGAGCATGGCATGAATATGGCAGATAATTAGCTTGAGATAGTATTGCAGATTAGTCTGAACGAGATCATGCAGAAAATCTGGATATATAGAATGAAATAATATTGCACAAATGCGTTGCATAAGTAACTTGTTGTCTTATGGTTGCTAATTTGTGGGTGTAGTCTCACATGCTATCTTTTGATCAGTAAGGGACTATTTTACATCAATATATTGAGAGCAAACATTTCAGCAAAACATATTTAATGTAATTAAACTAGATAATACTGCTAGAAAAGACCTGTGGTAGCATTGCCCTGCAAGGAATTTTCACAAGTACAGAAGACAAACCTAATATTTTATATTCATGTAGCTTACCTCTTTTCAAATAAAGAAGCCTAATAGGATTGTAGCCTATTTTTGCACCGTTTGTTTTTATAAACACTATGACTTTTTTCTGTCCCACATGTGCAGCCCCTCAGCACTTTTCTGATTATGTACCATTTCATACCTTATGTGTTTATTGGATCTTTAACACACATTGAAAAATTCACTTGCGCTAAGCTTCTGGCCAGATGAAAACTTTATCATGCTTAGACTTGACTCTGTAGTCCTGAAGAAGCCAGAGGCTAGAATAAAGTTACACTTGAGTGGTTATTTCTTCAGGAAAAATGGAAGGGTTAACTCTATACTTTACTATTTTCCTGGGTAACACCCTAATATTCCTCATATTTTAGGGTCCAGTGAGGGTAAGCCATTTGCCTGTATTTACATAGATCTAGAACACAGGTCTTCTGACTTCCATTTAGTGAGCTGTAGTTGTCCACTCACTGATTTATCCATTAGTTATTTTTAAGCACATATTATGTGTAAGGAGCTATGCTAGTTGGGAGAGCTAATGATTCAGCTCTGTCAGTGTGGCAGGAGAAATAAGATGTTTGCATAAATGACTAGTTATTCCCTGAGGAAATTAATGTCATGAGTGATGGAGTATAAAAAGGAAATACAGCCTTGCAATCCTTCTTTCCCTTTCCCACAATGCCTCACACTCTTTCTCCCCAACCTGGGCCTGGCATAGCGCCTCCCGCAAAGAAGGGTGGCGAGAAGAAGGGCTGTTCTGCCATCAGTGAGGCAGCGACCAGAGAATACACCATCGGCATTCACAAGTGCATCCATCGGGTGGGTTTCCAGAAATGTGCCCCTCAGCACTCAGAGATATCGGACATTTGCCACCAAGGAGATGGGAACTCCAGATGTGCTCACTGACACCAGGCTCAACAGAGCTGTCTGGGCCAAAGGGGTAAGGACTGTCCCACACTGTATCCGAGTGCGGTTGTCCAGGAAATGCGATGAGGATGAAGATTCACCAAACAAGCTCTATACGTTGGTCACCTACAACCTGTCACCACTTTTAGAAATCTACAAACAGTTAATGTGGATGAGAAATAACTACTGACTGTCAAATAAAGTATAAAACTTCCCAAATGGGAAGTACAGTCATGCGCCACATAACATCATGATCAATGGCAGGCCGCATATGTGATGCCAGTCCCATCGGACTGCAATAGAGCTGAAAAATCCCTATCTCCTAGTGATGCTGTGGCCAGCATAGCATCACAGACAATACCTTACTCTCACGTTTGTGGTGATGCTGGTGTAAACAAGCCTACTGCGCTGCCAGTGGGATAAAAGTATAGCATGTACAATTGTGTACGGTACATAATACTTGATAGTGATGATATATGTCTGTGTTACTAGTTTATGTATTTACTACACATTTATCATTTTTAGAGTATATTATTTTTACATATAAAAAAATGTTTGCTGAAAACAGTAGGCCAGCAGCAGCCTCGTGCATACCATGTCTCAATTGCACCATTTTCTCTTGTGCTTGATTTAATCTCACGCCGCTCAGATAGTAACATGCTGTACAGGCTTGTACCCTAGGAGCAATGGGCTGTACCATAGGGTGTGTAGTAGGCTGTACCATCGGTGACGGTCGCAGGACAAGTTCCCCTAACGACGCAGTTCTCAGAATGTGTCCCTGTCATTAAGCGGTGCATGGCTGTAATGCTTCATTGTTTTAACAACTGAGTTGTAGAGATGCAGAAAAATAATTGATTATGTAACTCATATACGTATTCCTCAGGTTAACCACACTTACAGGAAATCAAGCTGCTTGAACACAAAAACCATAACAGCGCTACTGTGTCTCTAAAGGAAAATGCACCAACTTGCAAACATATAACTTCCTAGGGTCTAAACTTGCCAAGTCAAGCTGTAAGTTTAACAAATGTTGCAAACGTTCAGGGTAGCCAATATCATCCTCACAAAAGATGGGAAAACTATTCACTTTTTGCCTCCAAAAAGTCTTTAATGTTGTTTGAGCCATCCTAGATTGCATTTATTAAGCTTTATATCTTTTAAAGGGAGGAGATGGGACATTGAGCTAAATTTGGGAAGAAGGATCTTACGTTAATAATTTCATAAGCAGGCCCGGCTGGTGTAGCTCAGTGGATTGAGCATGGGCTGGGAACCAGAGGGTCCCGGTTCGATTCCCAGTCGGGGCACATGCCTGGGTTGCGGGCCAGGTCCCCAGTGAGGGCCATGTGAGAGGCAACCATACATTGCTCTTTCTCCCTCCCTTCTCCTCTCTCTGAAAATAAATAAATAAAATCTTTAAAAAAATAATTTCATAAGCAGGACAAGTTATTTTATGAAAAGCTGAGGTAGGCATTTCCCATACATCAAAAGATTTTGTAAACAACAATTCTTGCCACTTAATATTTTAAACTCAGACCCAGTCTTATACCTCAGAATATGTTAATTCAACAAATAGTTTTTGAATGCTTATGTGTTCAATATGTACAAATTTAATAGGAAATTGGATAACTTGTATGGTCTCTCACTGGAAGAAAAGATAAATAGAAGCAATAACATGGAACACTAGTGGCCACCTTCTCTTATAAATATTCTCCTCCTTTGGCTTCTAGCTTCTGGCTTTCTCTCACCTGTTCTGCACCTGGAAGCTGCATAATTTTGGAAGAAAATAATAAAACCATAAAACCAGGCTCTTTGGTTTCACTGCAAATATATGCTATGCAATTTTAGCTAGGCCTTCAATGCCAATTGTCAATCATTTTCCCCTTAATTTCATACCTATATCTGTTAATATGTTTATATCTGTCTATCTATCTATGTAGACATAAACAGAATCAGTTTGTGCTAGCAATATTCTAGATGTGAGAAAGAGTCTCAAACAAAACAATATTCATATCTTCAGGACCCTCATTGTATTCCAACAACATCTAGACCAGTGTTCTCAATTGGAGGTGATTTTGCCTCCCAGGGGACATTTGAGCATGTCTAAAGACATCTTTGGTTGTCACAGCTGGGAAAAAGGTGCTACTGGCATCTAATAGCTGGAGGCTAGGATGCTGCTAACATTGTAAAATGAAGAGGAAAGCCCCCTCCCCTCCCTTAAGAAAGTATCATCCAGCCCCAAGCACTGATGGGGCCAAAGTTAAGAAATCCTGATCTAAACTAAAGACTAAGCTATTTTCACACTCTATGCTCTTCTAGTCACATACATAAAACCTGTTCCATTCTCTGCAGATGACTTCACATGCTTCTTGAGTGGGAAATTGTGTTCCTTCACTTTTTTCATCTCAAAATGTCTATGTGGCCTCATTTGCTATTTTATTACTCTCCTCTTTCTTGGATAACTCTCCCTTTTTCTTTCCAAAACTGCTGTCTTTCAATATTTATACCTTATCTTATTCTCCAAATTATTTATGCTACCTATACAAATTCATTCTGTATCACAAAATAAAAGCAAATAAGAAATCATGCAGAGAGTATTATTCCCCTTGGATTCCTTTTTTTTTTTTTTTAAGATTTTATTCATTTATTTTTAGAGAGAGGGGAAGGGAGGGAGAAAGAGAAGGAGAAAAATGTCAAGTATGTGACTTCCTCTTTTGTGTCCCCTACTGGGAACCTGGCCCGCAACCCAGGCATGTGCTCTGACGGGAATTGAACCAGTGACTTTTCAGTTTGCAGGCCACCGCTCAATCCACTTAACCATGCTAGCCAGGGCTATTTTTGTATAGAATTTTACGAACACTTTCATATATGGTAAGCACCTAACAAATAGTAAAAGCTCAATAAATGTGCTTATTTGGTTCTAATCTTCATAGCGATTCTCCAAGGTATTACCATACTTTACTAACAGATAAAGAAACTGAGGCTCAGAGAGGTCAAGTGGCCTAGTAAAAGGCAAAAATGTTCCAGGATATGCCCTGGCTGGCATAGCTCAGTGGATTGAGCACAGGCTGCAAACCAAAGGGTCAAAAGTTCGATTCCCGGTCAGGGCATATGCCTGGGTTGCGGGCCAGGTCCCCAGTGGGGGCCACGTGAGAGGCAACCACATATTGATGTTTCTCTCTCTCTCTCTTTCTCCCTCCCTTCCCCTCTCTAAAAATAAACAAATAAAGTCTTAAAAAAATAGAAAAAATTAAAAAAAAAATGTTTCAGGATAACCCAAGGCTCTAACTTAAGAACTATGTCTCCAGTTGAGAATTCTTTCTAGTATACCTCCTATGACTTCAGAGTTTTGGTCCATATCCTAGCTGTAGACCTTGGTGTTGGTAGTTACTGCATACATGTTGAATGAACGAGTAAATGACTGTTAGGAACATACTATTTGAGGTGGAGAGTCATAGAGATTTATTGGCCACCAAGAATAAGAGCACTTTAGGATGTGACTCATCCTCACACATAGTATTTAATTGCTTATTTGGGCCAAAGGAAAACAAACCCTCCCATCTGATAAAATATCTTAGGCAACATTAGGTCGAAGTCTGTATTATCCACCTCAGGACACCAGTGCCACACACCTTTAACAAACAAGATTTTATATGTTATTTAAAGTCAGTAGGCAGACCCAGCCCAGCAGGCTGTCTCCTTCTCACATCTGTGCTTTAAGACAAAACACACAAAAAACGATGGCGAGGTTCAATCCAAATCTTTCTTTAGCCAGCTGATCAAAGATGCTACGAAGAGAACCTTTCATATCGCAAGTTTACAAACCTTTTCTAAGTATTTGGTTGTTTATCTTTACTTTAATGGCCCCAGGTGGTCAGTGCCCAGGCCCTGCCCCTCTGTCGATCCCCTGTGTTGCTTTGGTGTTGGTTTTGTTCCTGTTTTCAGTGAAACAACTCTGGAACCCCACTGGGGCTGCTTTGCTTTGAAGGGTTCTTGGTGGTGGGACCAGAGCTCTGAAAAACCTTTCTGCTGCTCAGTGGCCTCTCTCTTGGAAAAACATCGTGGCCGCAGATGCTTGGACGTCTGTGGTGGCCGAACCAGCACTGGCCAGCCGCAGTGTGTTCCCCTCCTGCATCAGGCAAGGTGGCAGTGTCTTTCTTACAAACTCATCCCTCAGACTTTCCCTCCTGCCTCCCACACCCCCTCATTTCTTCTCCATCTGCATTTATCATTAAGGAATTCTATCTGGCTCATGAGAGCCTCTTGGATTCATGATGATAACTAGTTCTGGGCAGGATGTTAAGCTGCTGCATGCCATCGGGTCCTCTTTAGGTCCTGTGACTAGTGACAGCTTTTATCCGTGCAATGTTTGCAGAGTTCTTAAACTCTGTAGAGTGGGGTGGACACATCAGCTCTTTTGGATGTGAAAAGTGTTTCAGACTTGGCATCGAGAGTCTTTGGGAAAGCCTGATCATTAGTGTTGTCACTGTCAAAAATCTTAAAAGAGAGCGGGATCTTCTACTCTTGGTTAGAGCACTCAGGACACGAGCAGTGCTCTGTGAGGATGTCTCCATTTGGGACTTGTTTGTTTGTTTGCACTTCTGATGCTGGATGTCTGTGGCTGAAGATTTGATGCGTTTCTTCCCTGAACTGTGTGTCCTGTTAGTAATAGGTATGTGCTGGGCTCTGTGTCAGTGTCACCGGGTTGGACCTATATTTTAATACCATTGCTAACATTTCGGTTACTAGCAAAAAAAAATTTTTTTATTTCATTTTCTTCTTTGTAGACAATCCAGACACTAGACTGTAGTTTAGCCATACTGACATTTTTTAAAAAGGGATATGTGTTCTTGCCCAGTTCAAAAAGAGACACATTTCAGTCCTCAGTGCTGTCCTTTGTTTCACAGGTACAAGTTTTTTCTAGCTCGGACGCTAAGACAAGCTGTATGTAGGCTGCCTCGAGGTCTCACCCGCATGCGCTCTGGGCTGTTTCTCTGAGTAGCAGAGGGAGCGGGACTGTGATGGTGCAGCGTGCACCGGAACTGTTCTGACAGCCTGGGACTTCCTGTATTGAGACCTTACTTTGTATCAAAACGTAAACAGACTTTAGTACAATAACTAAAGATTAATTTCTGTAAAAGAATAAAAAATACAAATAAAGTCAGCAGGAAGGAAGAAAATTGAGTCTATGGCCATAGCACCCTGAATACACCCAATCTTGTCCGATCTCCAAAGCTATGCAGGGTTGGACCTGGTTAGTGCTTGGATGGGAAGGAAGAAAATTGAGAGAATAATTTTTCTTTTTTTTTTTTTATGTAGACAGATTTATCATTCTCTTCCTTACTGTTCCAGCTTCTAAGGTCATGTTTGGAAAGGCCACCTCAATCCCAAAGATCGTATGGGTGTTTAAATATATTTTCCTCTACTGATTTTTATCACATCATCTTTTACATTTGGAATCTCTGGGGTTATGTGTGTATACTGTGTGTGTTTGTGTAAGACATGAAATAGGTTTATAATTTAATATTTTATATAGTTTAGTGAGTCATTTATTGATTTTTCCCTTCTGAGTTTAACTTACATCTTTATCATATGCTCCCATATGCTAAATTCTTATGCAGATATAAATACATAAATTTTCTAGATTTGTAATTTGTTCTATTGGTGGTTAACTCCTGAGCTGTCTTTATTTATTTACTTATACTGTTTAAATTACCATATTTTGCCATTTATAATATGCACCCACATTTTTGGCCCAAACTGTCATGAAAAAATCTTTCATTTTAATTTTTTAATTCAATTCTTTATTTATTTATATTTATAAATAAAACGGATTATCGTATTTTAGGATATTATTTTGCATGTGGATATTGTTATTCCTTTCTACAGTTACACTTTTAATGCATAAGCATAAATAAAAGAATTAAAAACATTTATATAGATACAGAATTAGAACTACCCATGTATAATGCACATTGTTATTTTTCCCCTCAAAAAGTTGGGCAAAAAAGTGTACATTATACACGGCAAAATATGGTATTAAAGTTTAATTTCTTGGTGGCAGATTCATTCACAATTCCTCTTTCAAAAAAAATTCTAGCTATCCTCTAAGCTGTATTCTTAAAAATAAACATAAATATTTTCACAAGGTTCCACTTTTTTTTTTTTTACTGGGATTGTATCTGATTGAGATGGAATAAAAGTTGTAATTTGCAGAATTGTCATCTTTTAAAATAGAGTCTTCAAAATCAGTGAACCTGATGTGGTTTTTTGTTCACTCAGGTCTTCTCTCATTTTTCCTAGTAGTTTTATGATTTTAGAATTCCTGTGTCTGCGTGTGAATAGACATGCGCACTTTAATAGAGCATAGAGCTTTAAACTACCCATTTACTACCCATGTCACCAGTCCCTTCACCTCTGTGACTTCATTTTCCCTCTCGTACTGTGGGGGATGATGATAATAGTGCCTCCCAGAGTTATGGTGAGGATTAAATGGGCTATGTATGTAAGTGCTTAAAACAGTACCTGGCACATAGTGTGATTTAAGTATTGCTTATTATTTTTGTGTGCATGTACTGTATGCAATCATGTTTCTTATTCAATGTATTAAGTGTTTTCCATACTATTATTACAAATGGGATTTTTCTGTTATCTTCTTTTCTTTTTATTATGGAGTACAATCTAATAAACACTAAACTTTGACATTTCAGCCTCCAGAGGGCTCTCCTTTCTTGTGAATTACTGTTATTCCCCACAGCTTCTTTTTAAAGAATTTTGTGTCACTTAGAGCCAAGTGATGAAACAGAAAAATTCATGTCTGATTTCAAAATGCTTTTGAAAGGTCAAGTAAGATAAATAAAATCAACAGCTGGTCCACTGAAAATACTAACAGAACAAAAAATCCTCTTGCAAAACTGCTGAAAGAGCAAGCAGCTGAAAATGCACCAAAAAAAAAAAAAATTAACAGAAGAATGTAATATCCAAGACAGTTAAAAATTATGAGAATATTCAAAGCTTAACTTGTCAATGGAATGAAAATTTTGAGAAAATAGGATATTATCTAAGAAATATAAATTGTGGAAATTGTTATAAGAAGAGCAGAAAACTTGAACTGATCAGTAACAGTAGAAGAAATGGGAAATGCCACCAAAGTTCTACCTCTGAAAAGGACACCAGGTCAAGATGCTTTTAAACAAGGATTCTATCATAACTTTTAGGGATAATATTATTTACAGAATACTGAAGAAGATAGAAAACTTTATAACTTATTCTATAACTAACATAACTATGAAACCAACTACAGTAAGGAATAATAAAAGAAAAGAAAAAAACTGAAGGGTAATCTTAATAATGAAATAAATGCAAAAACCCTAAATAACATTAGCAAACTGAATCAAGTATTTTGATGGTTCAATGTACCATGACCAAATACATCATATTCCAGGAATGCAAAGACAATTCAGTGTATTAAGACACGAACCTCTTAGGATTTTAGCTAAACAATGAACAAATCTTTAAATATTTTATTTTTCCCTAAGTAGTTTCCTACTTTGCTACTCTGTTGATCATCTCTGCCTCAAACATTTTCTTACTTGTCTTCTCCATCCAGCAAACTTCTGCTTTTCTTTTCAGATGCAACTCGTAATACCTCTGGGTCTCCTTCTCTGACCTCTCTCTACCTGAGGCTAAGAAGCTGCTCTTCTTGTGTACGTTCGCAATACCCTGTATTTACCTTTATTACAACACTTATCATCCTTCTAGTAATTACTTGTTAACTTGTTTGTGTCCCTACCAACTTGCGAGCTCTTGAGATATAGTCGATTTATTTGTTTTCTGGAAGCCTAACATATAAAATCTGGCAGACTCCATTGAGAAATAGACACAGAACTAGACTGAAGAAAAAATCTTAGCTAATTACGTACTATAAAAGCTGTATAGGAGGACATGGCTTTGATGTATATCTAAACTGGACTTCCTCATGTGTCACCTTAAAATTAAACTTCCCTATCCTGTTATAGGCAAATTGGGCAACCTCGGGCCTTCCTGAAAGACACAGCTTCTTACCACATGGCAAAGAACAGGCCAGTGTGAACCTTTTTCTGTAGAGAGCCCTGAAGATGCTGAACCATGCATATCCCATTTCTTCTCCCAAAGGTACTAACAATTAAGTTGGCCCTCCCCAGAGGTAAGCAAAGGTGAAGAGAAGAGCTAGGCATATTATTTTAGCTGAAGTTCTGCATGGAAACATGTAGGGAGTACCCCCCACTCCAGTAATGGCTACCTAACTTATATTTTTCCTTTAGGACTTAGCTGCCTAACATTTCAGAAAGACATATTACTTGAGCAACTACATTTAGCCTAAGTGTTCTAATTTAATTAGCAGATCTTTGTTCTTTAATTTATAATTTTATTTGTATGCATCCTCAAATTTCTTTTGGAATAAGTCGGGTAAAATACACTAATAACCAAAAGCATAAAATTTTCTCACAAATTTATTTGCATTCTGTTATGTTCTCTGTACTTTTTTTTTTAAGTTAGTGTGCTGAAGATTGCTTTCAAGGCACTCTTAGCAAGGTGAACTCTTCTTTCTGTAGCCTCAAGAGATTGAATAAGAAGGAGTTGTCATCTTCATGTTTCCTGGATCTGCTCAGCCTACTAATGTGCTCTGCTAATACCGGCAGACGAGGAGAGGACCTGCAAGAGGAAGAGAATGAGGATGTTCTTGAAATATGAATTCACATTCACTTAGCATTTGCTATAGTAGTTTTTTTCTCTAATACTGATACAACTACTAGATAAATAAATTCTGGGGATCTAATGCACAGCGTAGTGATTATAATCAACAATACTGTATTATATGCTTCAAAATTGCTAAGAGACTAGATATTAAATATTCTTACCACAGAAAAGAAATAATTATGTGATGTGATAAAGGTGTTAGCCAAAATACCTCTATGTTGGTAATCTAGTTGCAATATATAACTATATCAAATCAACACGTTATATACCTTAAACCTATACAATGCTAAATCTCAATTATATCTCAATTAAAAATATATCATCATTTGTTTTCACCTGTTGATGGACATTTAAGTTATTTCCAGTTTGGGGCTATTCCAAATAAAGCTTCTCTGAATGTCTGCATAGGAGTGAATGGCTAGGTCTTATGGTTTGCGTATGTATACTTTTTTTAATTAAGATATAATTGACATATAATATTAGTTTCAGGGGTACAACATAGGGATTCAATACTTGTATATATGGTGAAATAATCACCTCTGTAAGTCTAGTTAACAGCCATCACCACAATGTTTTTGTGATGAGAACTTTTAATATCTACTCTTTTAGCAACTTTCAAGTATACAATACAGTATTATTAACCACAGTCACCATACTGTACATTACATCCCGTGGCTTACTTATTTTATAAGTGGAAGTTTGTATCTTTTGATCCCTTTCGATCATTTCACCCCCTCATCCCACCCCAAACCGCATGCAACCCCTGCCTCTGACAACCACCAATCCATTCTCTATCTATAACATTTTTGGGGGGTTTTTAGATTCCACATATCAGTGAAATCATACAGCAGTTGTCTTATTTCACTTTGCGTAACGCCCTCAAGGTCCACCCATGTTGTAAATAGCAAGATCTCCTTCTTTTACATAGCTGAGTAATACTGTATTGTGTGTATATATACTTCATTTTCCTCATCCGTTCATTCACTGATGCACACTCAGGTTCTTTCCACGTGTTAGCTACTTATTGTAAATAATACTGCAGTGAACATGGGGGTGTGTATCTTTTCAAGAGGAAGGTTAGACATAAATAAAAATTTTGACTTGCTAAAATATAATCTTTTACACTGACATGAAACTAGAACTTTGGAGATCAGATTATGAATAAAGTAACCATATAATTTATTGTCCTAATCTGAAATTTGAGAATGAAAGAAGCAAATGATCATCATTGTAGGGCAAGAGAAACAAACTGAGACAATCCCAGGCAAACCAGGGAGTACAGTGACCCTACTTATGAAACCACACTTCATGTAAACACATGTAGGATTTCACAGGGAAGAAGGAGCTCTGGAGACTTGCTGAGTGAGGGACTGAGATGGTGCTTTTACTGTCTCGCTTTCCTTTCTCATTTCCCTAGGGTTTCCTAGGGTCTCTCCAATATCCCAGCCGCTCTCTCATTCTTGTACACTAGAATTTGAACTAAATTCAACATAAAAATAAAACATTAAATGTAGTTTGACACAGTTGAATTTCAGTGGCTCTCTATACTTAACAGCAAAACCAGTACAGTTTGGGGGGAACTCCAAAGTGGCTACCAGGATGGCTGCTGGAGAGGTACAATAGAGTATTTATGTAAAAGCTAAATCTGTACTTCCTATATTCCTTCAGAGAAGGGACTTTATGCCCCCTTTCTGTTGTGTAGAAAGTTCACCGTGCTAGAATGTTAATTAGAAATTGAATGAAGTTTTATGCAGGGTAGCTTGGAGATCCATAAAGTACTTGATTCTTTTTTTTTAATGGAGATGTAATTGACACATAACATTGTATGTGTTTAGGGTGTACACATGTTGGTTTACTACATTTATGTATTGCAATGTGATTATCACTGTGGTGTTAGCTAGCCCCTCTATCATGTCACATAATTGTCATTTCTTTTCTTGTGGTTGTGGAGGAAAGACGACTCCTTGAAGCTGCCACTGCCTGAGAGCTGCTGGGCCTGCCAGCTAGATCAAGGGCAGAACAGAGATTGCTTTCCTTAAATGCCCTCAGAGACGATCTGGTCTACCCCTCCCCTACACCCCACAGTATGCTGGTTTGTGCTGGTAAAGAAGCTGTCGCCCTGCCCGGGCAAGCATAATACGCATTTCCCCCTTATCTGGGGCAGGTCATGCCCCAGTGCCCCTATCCATCCTGCCCCATCCTATATAACCCCTTAGCATCTGTCATGCTGCATGGAGGATATCCATAGTGTCTCGCCGCTGCCCAGAATGTGCCTCCTCTGTAAGTTCCCCTAATGAACTATTGATGTAATGACAGAGTTGTCAATCTCTCCTCTGGTCTCTCAGCCCCAGGAAATATTCCCAACAGTGGTGAAAATAGTCTTGAGTCGATCCCATGTGGTAATCACATGGGTTTTTCATATCTCCCCCAAGCAAAGAGAGAATAAGTCTTCCTTATTCATAAAAATGCGTATCTGTGCTGAATGCTTCAGATGTATAAACCATGTATGTCACAAGACATAATCATGTCTTCATAAGTTTAAAGAAAGAAAGAAACTTGTGGTGACCAGCCAAGTGCCTCTGGGGACTTCAAGAAAATGTCAGCAATTTCCCATCAGACAGAAAGGTCAGAGGGAGGGCAAAATATGGAAGTCAGATGTACCCTCAAACAACTTTTGAACACTGGCTTTCAAAGTGGGAAACAGTGTGTCTTTCCTCATAAATTGGACAAATGTGTGGTCTCGAGTTCTGTGTGTGAATGAGATCTGGGAATAAAGTCATCTTCTAGTAGTGTCTCCATATTTGTTCCAGGCACATGGGAATCGCTGTCAGAATAGAGTGGGCACTCTCTGCAGAAACACTGTAATTAATACTAATAACTTAAAGAAGATCCAACATAGGACTACTACGAATCGTGGACCAGTCTAAATACTTTTCCTATATTAGCTCAAGAAAAAAACGTGGGCTTGGAGTCATATACGTCTGAGTCTGAGTCCTGGTCCCGTCACTTTAGAGCTGTGAGGTCATAGGAAGAAGGCTCTTAAGCTCCAACATTAACTTTCTTCAAATGTAAAATGCCCCTACAGCTGTGTGGAAGCAGAGGACATCGGGTATGCACAAACAGCAGTGGGGTGCCAGCACAGAGCGGGGCTTTCCCTCTGTGTGGGACCCCCCGCCGTGAGCCTTCAGGTGACACACATTGGTGCTACATGAACATTGTCTGGAGGCCAGTGAGTAGTGAGCTGTACTGGTATCACCTGGTATGGGATATTCACATGAGTGCCCATGAATTTTAAAAAGATTGTGTGCCTCCAATCCTTTATGTATAAGGGATCCATGGACACAGCCAAAGGGGGGGTATGAATGAGGGTGGAAGGTGGGGGTTGGTGGGGCAGGGAGAGCAGTGGAGGGGAAGTAGAGACAACTGTACTTGAGCAACTATAAAAGAAAAAAGAACTTATGCACCCCTATGTTCATAGCAGCACTATTTACAATAGCCAAGTTCTGGAAACAGCCTAAGTGCCCATCAGTAAATGAGTGAGTCAAAAAACTGGTGCATGTACACAATGGTATACTACGCAGCAGAAAAAAAGAAGGAGCTCCTACTTTTCACAACATCATGATGGAACTGGAGAATATTATACTAAGTGAAATAAGCCAGACAGTGAAAGACAAATACTATATGATCTCACTTGTAAGAGGAATCTAATGAACAAAATAAACTAATGAACAAAATAGAACCACAGGCATGGAAACATGGAACGCACTGAAAGTGACCAGAGGGGAGGGGAGAGGAGGATAATGGTGGAAGGAAGGGGAAGGGACTAGACAAAGAATGTGTATAAATAACCTACAGACATGGATAACAGTGTGGGGATTGACTGTGAGGGTCGGCATGGGCAGAGGAGGGCAAAGAGGGAAAAATTGGGACAACCGTAATAGCATAACAATAAAAATGATTTAATAAAAGAAAAAAAAAGATTGTGTGCCTCTTTCTGCTTGGGAGAAACAGTCCGTTTCTATGACATGTTTTCTACAAACATGGAGAGGTTTGAAGGCAAAGAGTCTGATAGGATTCACCAAAGCCAAAGGAGACAGTACAAGAATGGCAAAGGCTAAATATCTAGTACAGAGATGATGAAGTTAATTTGCATTTCCTTTCATGGTCCTGAGATTTAAGATTGCATTAAGATTGCATTTCTGGAGAGGTATCTAAATGTCTGGACTACGCTAGAAACATTTATTTCTTGTGAACTGGCACTTGTTAAAAGAGAGCGATTCATACCTGGTTTCCACTTGTCAAAAAATTCTGATATGTGATATTTGCATTTCCACCCAATTATTAGTAAAGAGTGTAGATGGTTGGTGGTTATAATTCTTAGTTCTGAAAGTCTTGCTGATTACAATAGTCAACAACCACAACTCCTTTGAGAGCGAGGCTAGTCCTTATAATTAGCCTCACTTTGCAAGTGAAGGAAGGAACTCGAGCACGGAAATAGACATGACCTAGCCAAAGCCAAAGCCAAAGCTAGTTAAGGGCAAGAATGAAGACTAAAAATCAATGAGCCCTGAATCTCAAATCACAAGTCCTGTTCAACCTTTGTTAACCTTTGTAGAAGTTCAGAAAGAGTCACCCAATTTTGCCTCTGTGGTATTGAGACAGGATAGTACGAAGCTAGGAAATTCCTGGGCAAGTGGAATGGGGAAACTGAGACAAGAAAATTAAACAAGGCCAAACAGTTTGAGCAACTTACAGCCAGCTAGTGTATGGCAAGACTTTATCTCCCCTAACCAAGGACACTTGAGAGTCAATGGTTTATACCTCTCCTCCCTGACCAGAGAACATACAACCTCCTGGCCAGAAACCACAGGCCTCTGGGGAAGAGAGAAATGCTACTCCAAATGCAGAGGTAATGCTGGAGCTGTGGACTTCTCTTTCAGCTCCCCTCCCAAGTGCACCTCCTACCAGTTTCCCATCCCAAATGCCTACATTTCTCCTAGATGAACTTGCTTCTGAAAGCTCAAGGGAAGGTGGATGTTAGGGTTTTAACCCGCCACCTTCCCAGACTGCTAGCCTCTGATATTAATAAAAGCACAATTATAATCCAATTCCTGTCTCTGCTTTTTGGCTGAGTAGTGACAGGCAGCACGAGACCTGAGACCCAGACTCAGTCACCCTCCAGTTTCAGTGTGAGGATCCTTTTTGAGCTAAAGGTCACCAAGACCTGCATGCTTAAGAGAAACTTCCCTCTACCCCCCACCCCCACCCCACCCCACTTACACACACACTGAACTACCTAGAAGAATTGGAATGGAGGGGGACCTTGCCCGTAGTAGCAATTGATCAGAGATAACATTTTGCGACCTATCTACAGAGCAGGGCAAACTTCTCATTACTGAGCATCTCTTAGAGTCCTGTGATGGCCTTCCTCCCCTCTGAAGCCCCAAGGTGGTCCTCAGCGCAGAATGTCATGCAGAGCTCATTTTCCCATCCTGGCTTCCAACCTCTCATGTGCGTGCGTCTCTGACTTTCTTATGAATATGGGGTTCCCATGCACGTGTATGGAATTAAATTTGGTCATTGTCCTTGCTATCTGTCTCATGTCTATTTGATTATTAGACCACCTGAAAGAACCTTGAAGGAAGAGGAAAGTTTTTTTCCTTGCCCACAATTTCAACAATTTTATGGTTCTTTCCCATAACTGTGCTTGTGGGTTCCGAGTGGACTTTGTTGTTCTTCTTTGGTATCTACAATAAATAGACAAAAAAATTAGAATGGAATCTCTCCCTATTTCTTTCATACACACGCATGTGCGCATACACCGTCTAATGAGAAAATGCCTTCCTAAGCAAAGACTTCGCAGTTGTATGCACCTACAGATAATAAAAGGATAAGCACCTGGCTGTTGATGGAAAGGGGCCACATACTGAGAAGCTCAGGGGAGGCCTACTGGGCCTTACAAACTCAGAGACTGAAAGTAACCACGTTCAATGATGTGAAATTGAAACTTTCTAACAAAAAGAAGTTCCTGGCTGGTAGTCGTGTCCTAGGGCAGTATTTTTCCCTATGAAAAGCCAGTCTTTACCTTAACCGGGCCTGTTGTCCTTTTGGGTCTAGGATAACACCTGACAACATGCCTTTGCAATAACAAAGTAGTTTCCCTTTTCCTGATCCCTCAAAGCACAGGCTCCTCACCGGAGTGGAGACCGCAGATCCCCTTGTTATTGTTGTTGTGTTAATTGTTGATTGTTGACTATCCTGTGCACACCTTTGTAAATGAATTATGTGTCTATCATTTTACTTTATATCCAATCCCAGAGGTTCTCCCTGTCCCTTTGCTTTCTCCCGCCACCCTAGTCTATCACCAATGGATTTCATATAACCTGCTTACTTCCTCTTTTGATTGTAATGTATACAATAAGGTGGAAAACTGCCACTTTCCGGAGCATTTTCTCAGCCTGTTGAGGTTTCACTTCCTGACAATTGTTGTTGGTTTGACTCAAATAAACTCATAAAAATTCTTACAGGTTTGGACATTTCTGACATTGACATGGTCCAGTTGAGTCCCTTTGGGGGGACTTGCAGGCTAAGATGCCACACACAGAGATACCAGGAGCACTTCAGGATGTAAGGTGGTTCGCTTACATGCTATGTGCATTACTCTGTTCCTGGCCCTCGCGATTCAGCTGGCCTACAGAGTCCGTCAGCAGTACCAGACCTCAATGCTGGTATTTGCCTTGGTTCACGGCCCCTGCAGAACTCTCTGATGCTCTGCTCCACTCTGGTTTTGAGGAATTATCTCAGGTCATCTCTGGTTTCATACCCCCAGAACATTTAAGTAATAGACTTTGTAGCCATGGTCAGTGTTACAGCCAAGCTAACAGCTGTAAAATGTTTTTAAATATTGAAGGTTGTTTTCCTTTTGATTCTTGTGCTTTCTTGAACTAGGCACCCTCTTCCCAGCCTTCTTGAGCAAGCTATTAGATGGCAGTAATAGCTAGCAAGGGTGTCCAACCTTTTGGCGTCTCTGGGCCACACGGGAAGAAAAAGAGCTGCCGTGGGCCACACATTGAATACGCAAACACGAGGATGGCATGCAGCCCACAGGCTGCAGGTGGGACACCCCCGACAGGGATTGCCCTGGGGAGGGGAGGGCTATACAGCCAAGAACAAAAAGTCAAATTCTTGGCTCTGAGTGCTAAACTAGGCCCTTGACATTGATAACATTGATACTAGTCTTGGAAGCAGAGACATTTAAATTGCAATAGTTGGGCTGTTTGAAAGTCAAAGTGTTTTTAAGTTCCAAAGCTTGGCTTTGACAATCAAGAGCCAAAATCCAGATACAGAATTTATACTATAATTGTTAGACTTTGGAACAATATAGGATGATGTAAGAACAGTTTTCCTAGCCAAAAGGAAGTCAAATTCCCAGGACTTGGCAGGAGAGAAAGATCTGGAGAGGACATGAAAATAACTTGACTTCACGGGCTTTTTTCTATTCTTTTGCTCACTTTTCAGGCTGAGTTCCAAGGGGATACTGAACAACTACCTCACCTGTTCTGCTGAGGTTGAGGGGGCTCCCAGAGCAGGAGAACTGTCCTCAAACTTCCAGGGTGTTGCCTGGTAGGATAGCACACCTTGTGGTGCAGCCCTGTCTCTAGGAGAGAGCAAATGAACGGAGGAAGAGCCAGGGCTAAATGAGGCAACCAGGTAGACGGGCCTGAAGCAGCTCCGGGGAGTTCTGAACACCCCTGTGTGATGTGGCAGAACTTTCAAAAGTTCCTATACCATGATATGACAGTGATACAGAGAGAACTGATCAGAGTACTGGGCAGGAGCCGTAGGAGGAGGCAATGGTAAACAGTCTAGGATGGGATTGGCTGAGAATCTGAATGCCTCCAGAACACATGGAATTATGGGCTAAAAGATTGGAAATAAAAGAGGACTAGCTCTCTGGTTTGGGGGCTGTTGGCTGGCTCAGGCTCGCCAGCTTGCTCCCTGGCTCTCTTCTTCCTCAGGGATGCCTGGATGATAGTACTGCAGATACCTGCATTTCCCAACAGATTCTTCCAATATTGTGTAGCTTTTGTATCTTATGTTGTTTTAGTTTGTAAACTAACCCTATACAAATCAGGTAATTAAAACTAACAGGGGGAATGATAGAACTCAGACATTAAAGAGTTTAGCCTTGGCTTGGCTGGTGTGACTCAGTGGATTGTGCACCGACTTTTGAACCAAAGGGTCACTGGTTCGATTCCCAATCAAGGCACATGCCTGGGTTGCAGGCCAAGTCCCCAGTAGGGGACATGTGAGAGGCTACCGCACATTGATACTTCTCTCCTTCTCTGTCTCCTTCTTTTCCCCTTTCTCTAAAAAAATGAATAAATAAAATCTTTAAAGAAAAAAAAAAGAAAATGCCCACACCTGTAGAGAACTTTTGTAAATTTGAGTCAAACAGAAGATAAGCATGGAAGCAATATCTCAATACACTGAGAAAAACGCTTCCAAGAAATGACATCTTGCAGCTTCTTTTATGCATTTGGGATTGCAGAGGGAACAGACGGAAGATTACGTGAAGTTTCAAGAAAGCAAGGTGGGGATCTGATTATAGGATAGTTAAGGAGATTATGTGCTCTTTTGAGGGTGGTCCTCTGTTAGAAGAAGGTGTCTGAAAAGAGGCTTTTCAAAGAGGCATTGACATAGAAGCACAGAAGCCGTGGACAGGGCTTGCTTAAGTTACCGTTCAGCCTTTTGCTAAAGAAGGTATGTGCGTGGGGCGTGACTACCCACCATGACCTGCCCAGTTGGGAATTTATGATCAGACCACCCTGCGAGATCACTTTCCGTAGGACCCATTTTTTTATCCACAGACTCAAACATATATTTTTATAACCCTGTTCACAGCAGCATTACTCACAATAACCAAAAGGTGGAAACAACCTAAATGTCTATCAACAAATGAACAGATGAATGAAATGTGGTGCATACATACAATGGAATATTCTTCAGCCTTAAAAAGGAATGAAATTCTGATACATGACCCTATAAAATAAAATACTAACTGAAACAGCCAGATGCAAAAGGACAAATACTATATGATTCTGCTTCATTTCTTTAATATGAAGTTGTCTCCTTTCCTTTGGACTCAGACTGGCCTCATTCAGCACCCTGTCTCACCTGCCTCTTTCTCCCTCGCACGTCCCTTAACATTAGGCCCTCAAGGCAATGAGATTCTGATCAGCATCAAATAATGAGGAACAGAGTCTCTGGTCCCTTGACCACAGGGACAGAGTTTTGGTCAAACTGGAGATAACATCTAGGCCTCAGTTCTGTTTTAGCTCCAGACCCAGAAAAGCAGTGAAATCAGGAGAAGCAATGCCAAGGCTGCCATGAGGACCAGACGTAATGATCAGATACTCCCTGCCCTAGCACCAACTGATCAGTAGAGACCACGACCCCAACTCCCTCAGTCACCATGACTGATGGTTTCCCCTGTGTAACCCAAGCCTGGAAGCCATCGGGAGCCAGGTCTTTGAGCACTGACTCGCCTGTGACTCCAGGCGTGGGCCACTTCCTCCCTAATAAACCTTTACTTTCTTTGCTGCAAACTCCTGATCATGTCTTATTGGGCTTTGATGTGTGCAGGCAAACAGACCCCTTTAGTCAGGCAACCAGTCTGGGGTGATGAAAAAGGTGTGGAGATGGATAGTGGTGGTAGTTGTACACCAGTGCGAATATGAACAATAATCCTGCCGAACTGTATGCTTAAAATGGTGAAGATGGAGATTCTTAGGTGATGATGTTTACCATAAGTCTTTTTTAAATCAAGATGGAAAATTTTCCCATGCCCACAGTAGGAAGACAAAAATGACTGAAAGTGAGGCCAGGGGACCTGGAGAGGTCAAGACAAGGAGCCTGTAGAGTGAATTGTGAAGTTTTGGTGACTGGTGAACTGAAGACACAGACATTTCAGCAGGGTTAGAGTGGAAATAGGCAACCAAAGCAAGGGAACCAGATCGTTCCTCTCAGCAGAAGCCACCTTGGTGGTTTGCTAATGATAATGAGCTGTATTCCTCTCCCCTAAGGTCAGCATGATAGACCACCCAGGGCTTAGACCATCCAGAACTTAGATTACTGCTCAGACGAGGCAGAAAGAAGTGAAGGGAGAAAATACTAACCTATTTATAGAAAAATGCTTGAGTTTAAATTGGACGTTACCAAGATTACTTTGGGTTAGGTTTTCCATCATCAGTGAAATAAGAGCTCCGGAATAAGGTGAGTTATAAGAAAATCTTTTCCATTTTGCATGTATGCATGTCTATGACTATGAAATGCATTCCCATTACATTGCTATATGTCTTTCCCAAACTTAAAACTAAGTGCCCCTCAAATCCGTGGCAATCTTGAAGCCCTTCTGTGAGTAGCAGAGTTCTCCTTGGCTCAAGATTCCCACAACATCCTTGGGCTCACCATCTCAGATGGCCGCAGAGTTTCACTGACGGCCAACCCTGGACCAACCCCAGAACGTGGGTGTTCATGGAGCTGGATCTTTGGGTAACTACAACTAAAGCAATGAACAAACATGGCTTCCCAGGTCCCGTGTTATACTTAACCTTTGAGAACACCTTTATGCTATTTTAACTTTTGGATAATCTTCCTACTGTCATCTTCTGGTGGTTAATGGTAAAGATCCAGAAGGGCCTCCTGAACTATTAATAACTGCTATTAATAATCGCTAATCTGTATTACATACTTATTCTATGCTGCACTGTCTGAGTATTTTACATGATTATCTCATTTAGGCATCACAATAAATCAATGAGGTAAGTCTCCTATTAATCACATTTTGCAGGAAAGGCAAGCGAAGGTTAGTAAGGCAGATAACTTGCTCCAGGTCACACAGCTACTATGTAACAGAGCTAGGAAGAACCCAGGAACCTGACTTCACAGCTCATGCGTTAGTCATAACACTGCATTGCTTATGTTACTGGGACATCCTTCTTGTCTACTCTAAAAATCTAGCTTCACACGGCTCACTGACATGGATATCCATGGTTGCAAAGTAGTAAGAACTGGCTTACCGTTACATCTGTGTTTGAAGACTTGCATGTTGATTACTGGTCCACATAAACAAGGCATCCACATGATACTTAATAAGTTAACAATGGTTTTGAAATAGGCCTTCCTCAAAATTATGAAAAGCATTTAGCACATTTTGGGGTTTACTGGTCTTATGGGCAATTCATCTCCCTGACTCTATCCAAGCCACCTCATAAAAGAGAACATACTATGTGATCTCATTTTCAAGCCATAAAAACCTCCCACCATTCCCACCTCCCATTCCATCTGTCCCTCTGGTGTTGGGTTATCCTGTTCATAGAGGAGCCAGATAACTGTGACTTCCACAACTACCTCGTGTGGGAGTGAGAGCTAGTGGTTTTAAAGGCTGCCTTAGAAGCATGAAGGTTAAATCACAGGGAGTGAGCTTGGAGCAAGTGAGATAGACCTAGAGACACCTCTTGTCATACAAATTGGTCCAGCTTTTTGTTTCTGCCCTGTAGTCACTGGGCCAGCAGGTAGGTCATACCTTATCTCACACGCAAGTGAAATAAAGGTACAAACCTTTCTTCATTCTTCATTCCCTCGGCCCTGGGATATCTCGGCAGTCCAGCCCCACTGATGACTGGGCATTGTCTGGTCCAGGAAGCATGCAGATGCTCTGCACCCAAGCTTGATTATGTCCGCCAAGCCATCCAGAGTTGGCCTGAAGAAACACAGATTTCAGAGGGGACTGTTTTAACCAGGAACAGACTATTGAGTGCAGGCCAGAGAAGACCACCTCCAGGTGTCTTATCATCTTGAAAGGAACCTAGTCAACCTCTCCAGACTATCCCAGACTCTGAACACTCACTCTTCACTGGGACAGTTGTTAGCCTGACTTGTTCCTTTCGAATGTATGACACTAATGACAACTGAACTAGATGTAAAGACCACCACAGACCTAAGGAAATGCTCAGCTATTTCTGGTCCTGAATGTCCCTGGGACATCGTCCAGAACATGTCCCTCCATGTAAAATCCTTCCAGAATTGTAAAGCTCTGAAACAAGATTATTTTCAAACTGTAATCCAGCACTAAGCAAACTATTAATCAAGAAGGGTAAGGGAAGAAAACAGATCTTTTCACAAAAAAAGGTTAAAATGTTACCTTTCAAGCACCTGTTATCAGTACTTACTTGAAGATGGATCCCAGCAAAATTGCAAAATAAACCAAGGAAGGCGAGACATGGAATCCAGAAAACAGTGGGCCCCTCTCACTCAATAAAGCAGTGCAAAGAAGTTCCTGGGTAGAACTAATTAGCAAATCTTTACAGCAACTAATTCATATTGAAGCTGGAAAATTAAGGGCTTTTCAAGGAAAGTTTATAGAAATAAAGGGAACCCAATATTGAAGAAAGTATTTTTATTGAATTTATTGGGGTGACATTGGTTAATAAAATTCCATAGGTTTCAGGGGTCCAATTCTATAATACATCATCTGTATACTATGTTGTGTGTTCACCACCCTAATCGTTTATCTTCCCGTTATCCTCTCCCAGCTCCCTCAGTCCTCCTTTCCCTCTGGTAATCACCATACTGTTGTCTGTCTAAAAGTATTTTTGACAACTTGGAAAATTTGAGGAAAATGTAAATACAAATAAATCAAGAAGAAAGAAAAAACCATTAGAAATTCCAGGAAAAGAATGATGAAATATAGAAAAAAATAAAACAAGAAAAATGATAGTAAACAGAAAACATAAATTAAGATGGTAGAATTAAGTTAAATTTTGTCATTAATTATCAAAAATAAATGAATTAAACACACCTAAATAAAGTCAAAAGTTACCAAAAGGGGTTTTGAAAATTCTAGCTCTCTGTGTCTGGGGCAAAACTACCCCCAAAAGATGAAAATAGATGGATGGAAATAGGTCCTTTAAATACTAACCCTGTAGAAGCTGGGGTAGCCATGTTAACACAAGACAACTTTGATTTAGGGTCAATAAGAAACAAACTAAAATGTAGCAGACTTTTAACTGGTTGTTAGTGTAAGAAAAGAGGTGCCTTTATCTGACCTGGACGTTAGAAACAATCTGTCGTAAATAGCTGAAGGCTCATCACCTCGGAGGAGAAACCGTGATCCTAATGTGCTACCTGGCCCAGCACTGAACGCTGTTTGCATCGTTATACTAATGTCAAGAGTTGTTGGTTGGTTTGCAACTTTTAGATTCATCTAAAAAAAAAACCCAACGAAGCCTTGGTGGTAGTTGCAGGCAGAAGGCATATGTCAACCACTTGATGAAGTGAAAATACAAGCGTGCTGGCAGGGCTGGACACGGAAGGGGGAGAATGGGAACGGGAACTACCGTTCTCACGCAATTCTCGTGAGGACCCAAAGGCCCTGTCAAAAGTTGACGGAATAAGAAGTGGAAGTTTAAGCATATTGTTTAAAGTTACACATATAATCAGCAAAAACATAAATCAATAAAAGAACTAAAGATGATCATTTAAAATTATCCAAGGGAATGGTGAACCAAATCTTCAGCTTCAATAAATGACAGGCAATAGATAATGACTAGATTGATAACTCAAGAAGCAGAAGTATAAGCATGTCTGTATAACATGATGGAGGTAACCAATAAAAGTTCTCAGCTCTTAGAAAAGGCTGCCTGCTAAGAGCAGAACCGAGGATGGAGCAGGGGTGGTATGTGAGACTTGTTTTTTATCATAAACAGAACTGTTTGCTCTGCTACCATATCCATCAATTATTTCAGTAAGAGTAAAAATTAAAATGAAATTTATATAGAGGAGCTGCACCACAAAAGACCTGTCACCCTTTGGGCCTGGGCTGCTCCGCACTCTCCCACCGAAGGGTGTGTGCAGCCCAAACTAATTATTGGCAGTACGTGCTGGAGCCGCTGGGCGTATGGCTTGAAAGGAGCCCTGTTTCCGTGGCCTTTCTGAGACTTTTTTTTGATATTGGCCTTGACACTGAAATTTTGGTTCTGCCATTGTTAGTAACAACCACACATTCTCACATCAGCTACACTGAGGTCAATGGCTTGGGGTCCTTCCTGTTTTAAGTGGCAAATTTGTTTCCCTGCCAGAGGACAGCAGTCAACAGATCATTAGGATTTTTACCTGCATGCTCAGAAAACACGTTAGCGGCACTGCAAAGATTTTGACCAGGGCATTTATTGCTCAGCCAGAACACTTCTCCACAGATAAAATTTCTCACAAAGAATGACTGTTTCTTTAAGGGGAATGACAGAGGTAGGGAGAAGACTTACTTTTCTCTGTACCTTTCAAATTCGGGGCATGGATTCTCTCCCTTTTTCTAAAGAGTCTATGAAAACCCACTGTCCTCAATCTCTAAAGCTTAAATTGACAATATCACTAACGTTTAAGGCTCTCTTTATGGGTGTTTAAGAAAAGCAGGGCTGTCAGAACCTATGCCCAAAGATCCCATTGACAGTTTTACAGAGAAGGCGCCCAATAAATATTTGCTGGGCACCCAATAAATACTTTTGACCTTGGCGTTGTTAATGCTGATAATGATCTTGACCGTGCGAATGATGAGATGAGCAGGAACTCATCTTGTCACCACGCAAGCCAGAGCACTGGAGCTTTGTGAAGAGTCAGCACTGGCATTTCCCCAGAATGGCATCTTGGCAAGGCCATTGCTCATTTTCTTCAGGGCCGTGCTCTCGCCTTGACATGCTTACTATAAAGAGTCTCTCTTCCGTACTTTCTCAGCACGTTATTCTGCTCCCCAAATGGGTTTTCCAAATATCTCACCATCCAGTCTAACTAGGAATCCCCTCCACTCAGTAGCTGAAGCTGTGGTTGAAGAGTGGCCCATGCATTTGGGAGGAACCTACCCTTCAGGAAGCCGCAAGTGCTTACTAGTCAAGCAAAGCATCATGCATGGAAAGCATATTATTAAGTGGGGTATTCTTATCTTTTAGATGCCAAACACATCCACTAAAGCATTGTCTGGCAATTACACACCTGCAGGCTGGAGGAAAGGGGAGAGACACCTGGAGATCATTGCCACCTAGACATACAATTTAGTATAATTAATCAGGCATCAGCTGTCTGAATACAGCATGGCCTAAGGCTAATCCTGGTATTCTTTATGCTTCATCACATGGACGTGATCTTTGTCCAGAGGATTGTCCATCCCTGCTCTTCCCTCTCTTCCTCTTTTCCTTCTTCCCTTTTCCCTTCCTTTTCTTACCAGGTAGCCGTTGAATTATACATGCCAAACACTGTTTCTGTAAAAAAAAAGTGCTAAGAATCACATGCCAACTTTATATTTAGGAAAGTCTGAAAGACCCCAATATCAGGAGGTAAAGTGGGTTTTTGTCAAACTCTGACTCAGGGATAAGTGGAAAAAACTCCAATTAAAACAGAGTTGCATTTGCTTGAGTAACACCCTCTCCTACACCCACAACCTGATTTGGCTGGGAAGATTCTGTGGGCAGTTACAAGTACAATGGATGGAAGTGTCTGGGCTCTCTGAAGGAGGAACACATGGGGCCACTGCACAGGTGGGACACCTAAGACCAGTCGGATCAGAATGGCTGTGAATTCCTGATCACCAGTCTTCTTTGCATTGTTGGTTTGATGGTCATGACCCAACCATCCCCTGGACTCCTAGACCATGGCCTTTACTCCAGTCTGCTGCTGGGAACAGTATACGCAACTTGTGTCAGTGACCAAATACGTGGAGTACCTGACTGATGGAATTTCTAGGGGGGAAAAAAGCAAAAGAGACGCTCTTGGCTCTAACCTCATGCCTAAATCCTAACAGTGTGCTTGCTTTTGGTGCTGAAGGCCTGCGTCCTTAGGAAGGACACAGTGAAGCATCTGTTGGCAGGGTTCCTCTGGCTTTTGGTCCACCCTGCCATAAAAAAAAAAAAGGGCAGGAACCAGGATGTATTAGGATTACTAAGATTTCCTGGCAGTCAGAGCATGCAACAACTACCCACTCCCGATCATTCTCAACTTGCTGGACTAGCTGAGGAAATCCAGGATATTCATACCGTCTGAACTCATGGAAATGTGTAACTTCAGAACCTAGGAGGAAGCCTGGAAGGCAGCATCCTACAGTGACTCAGACAATCTGAATACTGAGGGATGCCCTTCAGTTTCTGTACTTGAAAACATTAATATTTAGAATCAGAGAATGAGGGATAAATAAAAGCTGATTGGTGGGGAAATATTCCCTGGAAAAAGTGGCCCACATATTCTACTGCCACTTTCAAGCCCAGCTTCCCACTTTCCCCTCACTCCCACCCCTGGATCACGGTAAGTATAGTCCTCTACATCCATGACCTGTTCTCCAGACATAACTGACACAGGTTCTCCCTTAAGGACACTGCTTCCCCTACTGCCCTTCCCATACTCCATCCACCACAGGCTGAGCAGAGAGAGCAGCATTCTTACATCCCAAGGTAATATATAGACTATTATTCCTGTACCCTCAAGTAAAAAATTCCCCTCCATTGAATGTTGGGCCACTAGGTTATACCATAGCTCCTTTCATTAACTAAATTGCTACCTTCCTTGTTCCTCCTCCACATTTACCTCTGACCCCTGATCCACCTCCAGTCCCAAAATCACCATGGATGATCACAATATCCACATGGATGATCTATGCAACAGCTTCTTGACCATTCAGCCCCATGACCACCATGTAACTAGTCAACCCTGTTTATACACAAATCTTAGATTTCATCAACTGCCCCAAACGACTCCACCTCCACAATCTTAAACTCTAGTCTCCTGCCCTCTGACTTCCATCTTCCATTTCTTTCACTCTTTGCTCTTTCTAGACCTTTTTCTTCCAGCCTATTTCTCTCTCCCCAAGTCATCCTGAATTCTTAGCTCTTCGGATCACTTTCTGTGTTGAGAAAACTCTCTGTTCTTTTGTCCTCTCATGTAACTCACCTGGAAAACAGCTGGGCCTTCCATCCATGTCACAGCACTGGTCAGCCCTCCTACTCCTCAAACTAGTCTCTGCAAATGCTCTACCCCTTCTGTGTCCCACCTTGTCTCTTCACTCTTACAAGATCACCGCATTTCATACTTTAGAGAGAAAATAGAAAATATTAAAGAGTACCTTAAATCTTTGTTCCTCATTTCCATCACGTAAAACTGCCTTCATCAGTCTATATCCTTTCCTCTTTCCCCTGATCTATAGCTGATCCTGTGATCTAAAGCTGCGCTCTGAGTTATGTCCCTCTCTACTTCCTCATGTGCCTCTCTCCACCAGTTAACTCTGACATTGATGTCTCGCTCTACCTGCGTCTCAGAAGCTCCTATACTAGATAGGTCCCTGTTCATTAGGCCTTTGCCTTACCTGGGAAATATCCTCTTTGAGTGTTTCTTCGGGGACACTGTAGATAGTAGTAAGAAAGTCAGGGAGGGGGAAATATTTTTTAGGTATAGGATTAAGAATTGGAACATTAGTTTTTAAAATACAGAGGTTGATGGCCCATTCCAGTGGAAATGTGAAGTGGGAAGTTTGGAGATGCACACAGGTATCTTTAGGAGAGAGATCGTTCTTAGACACTCAGCTCTGTTCCTGACCCTGACATAGCAAATCCATATGACTACACCCTTGGATGAGGTGGAAGTGTCCCTGAGTATTTCTTTTCCCCGTGTTTTTCTCAAAAGGGCCTTTAAGTTTGGGCATGTGAGCACATTGAATTTAAATAGATTTCAGTGTTGTTGAAAATGCAGATGTTATAACTCTGAATTTCATCTCAATCTCTAGTCTTATGACCAAGTAGGAAATGACTGTGTTACTCTGGGTCTTTTTTAGGAATTCTTATATTTTTGTGTAATTGAGGAACCACTTAGGGGCAATGTCAGCGATGTTTATCACAAGGAAGGCTCCCAAAACTCTTGTTTGAAAAGGATTTGAGTATTTCTCTGGGAGTCAAAGTGCGCTGTTCTGCAGATGTTTCGACCTCTCCCCTTTTGAGTACTACCTCCTAACAGAGCATATCCCACACTGGCAGCAGAGAGAAGCAGAGGCTGAGAGATGCTGACGAACCCTTGGCTAGCATGCCTTTGGCCTTTGGTTGAAACTATTCCTCAGAGGGTTAGCATATTCCAAATTCCCTCGGAGAAAGTTGAGCTTTATTTCTCCAATTGATAATTACTTTGTCAGTCTCAATTACTTCATTACATATTTTAAAATCATCTTCTGTTGCTTTGAACTACCACAATCATCCACAGTCTTTTTTTCATGACAACACATGGGTTATAAATATCATCGCAAAGTGCACTTGAACATTCATCAGAAATTTGAAGTTTGCCTTAAACTAACAGGATGTCATTCAACAATGTACACGAATATCTACAGTGCAGCTCTGCCAAATGGTCGTCCGTCTTCTCTTTGAATCACGGGTCATTTATTCAGAGTTCAGATAGAAGAGATCTGTAAATAAAAAGACAGGCTAGAATGATAAGACTGGAAGTCTTTCAAAGGTCACCTACTCTTTTCAGGCACTTTACTATAAAATTCATCCCATAGATGAGATTTTATAACCTATTCATATCTCCTTTCTTCCTTACTATCCCTCTCTTCTTCCTTGTCCTCCTCTTTATACATTTACTGAGCACTCACAGTGTGCCAGGTTCTATGTTAAATGTTGAGGATTTAGTGATGAACTATGATCAGTTCCTGCCTTTAGTACTCTGTCTAGTAGGGGAAAGGGAGACTATGTCACTCCATCCAGGAGCCCAGGTGGCACACCTATATTCCTTAACTCAACTGAGTGGATCAGGAAATATTTCCAGGGAGGAGATGCTTGAACTCATCCTTTAAAGGATTAGTCGCAATTAGCCAAGCAGCAGGGGGGAAGGGACATTCCAAGGGGAAGCGACCCCATGGAAAAGTGAGAACACGTGGTGATGGTGATGACAAACGGGTGGCCTGACCGAGCCTAATGTGTACATGTGGATAAAGGAGAGTCCTTGTCACCTCTTCTGATAATGGCGTTTCGGTAAAAATAAAGTTAATCCTTAATTTTAACCCTCTTCTTTAGTAGAATTCTTAAAAAGCTGACAGAAATAAAATCTAATTGTATATCATTTAATCAGAAGTGCCTTAGCATCAAATGCAGGAAGAGGAAAACTCAAAGGAAGTTGATCATCTCTTCAAGTTTCTTTTAAGAGTTACTTTTACTATTTGCTCAGGGCAATAGTTATTAATAGGAAATAATTTCTCAATTATTCTCAGCTGATTTTCCTGGCAGCATTTCATTAAAAAGGATGTTAATATTATTTTTTGTAAGATAGAGGAGCATGACTACTTGTATCAAGTAGAATCCAAACTTTATTAAAGAGTTCCAAGTCAGTTTGGATTAGCCTCAGGAAATGCTGATGTAGGTCTAATTGTTACACTCACAAGAGAGTTCTTTAGCCTCACTGTGGCTTCAGAGGCAGGAAGTAATAAATCTTAAAGCAGGGTCACATGACTTTTAGAACTGATGTCACTGAAGTCTCTTTCCATCTCTCCCACTTGATATCTCATCTGTTCTTGCTTTTGATGCTCATCCTTCCTCTTTGCCCATTTCTTTCTTCTTTCTTTCTTTTTTGTCTCCTTATTTTTTTTCCTTTGAATTTATGTCTTATGCTTACCGGTATGTCTTTGGGCATTAAAAATTTTTTTTCTAGCTTTCCTTAAAAAAATATTTGAAATAATTCTTCAGATCGCTTACTCCTCAAGGAATGTCAAATGAGTTTCTCTTATGATTCCTCACATACTCATACTCCCATGCTTAACAGAAGTACACATGGAATGAGATTATTGTCTGTGTCACTCAGGAAGGAGCAAGTCTCTTGTAGAGGATCCTGTTTAATCTTGTCCCCACCCTATTTGTCATTTTTAACAGGGATGTGTATGAAGACATAGATGGCAGAATTACCAAATCTGCCTGTGAATCAAAATCAGGAATGATAGATAAGACCATAAATGGCAGAATCAAATTCCACAGTGATCTCAATTGGCTGGAATTCTCATATGAAACCAACAAGCTGAAATTTAAATCAGGCAGTCATAAAGTCCAAAGTGTTAAATTTAAAGAGAATCTGTAGAAACTCAAGTCCTGACTTAGCTGAGCTCATGTGGATTTGATTGAAGGATTTTAATAGCATATTAGCTTAATATAAAAAAATATTAAGCATGAAGCAGCTGTTGTAAAGGCTAACACCTATTAGACTGTAACTTAAAAGTCAGGTCCAGATCGAAGGAAGAAACTGTCATTCAGCACTGCGCATTGTCATTCCATATCGGAAACATGATTTTTCTATGGTGAGGCGGAACAGGTGAGGTGGATGGAAAGGGAAGGACAGTGAGGTCACAAAACTAAAAGAGGCTCTAAAATCTTGTCAGATGGAAGGGTGAAAAAGCTCGGAAAGAAACAAGAAGGGGATCTGCTGGATGAGTTCACCTATTCCAAGGTCAGTGTGAGCCAGAGAACAGCTCAAGAGGAAGCTTGCGACAGCATTGGCCAGCCCCCATGTCTGCCCCACGTGTGTTCCTTTCCTCTGCCCAGTTTCTCTTAACCCTGTGAGTTCTAAAAAGAGTCGAAACTTCTTCTATCAGTGTCCCTAACTCTAGGTATACAGATTTTTTCTGTCTATTATGACCAAGGTATGGAAAGCACCGGCTTCATGTGTGTACGATTAGTGCCGTTGCATAGACCCTGCGCTTGGAAGGACCCCTTGCTCTGTTTAATGTCTCCTTCTTGAAATCCGTAACAATTTTTGAACAAGTGGCCTGGCATTTTCATTTTACACTGAGCCCTACAAATTGTGCAGTCAGTCCTGGGTATAGTGCCAGTTAGAGTTTTCTAAAAAGAAGTTTGACTATGACAATGAGCTAGCAAACAATGTCAGATCACTGATTGCTAGAAACGAATAAAATTTCAGATTACAGGTTAATCCCAAAGTGAACTAGAACTCAGCCACAAGTGCAGTTAGAACAGTTAGGAGAACCTATACGTTTCGAACCCTTTTCATCTCATGATTTTCGGCCCAGAATGCTAAATTAAGATATGCACATGATCTGAGATTGATCTTGGTTGGCAACAAAACCAAACTGTAGGGTCTACAGCACAGGGTCCATGCCAGGAATGGGCCCTCAGACACTGGCTCTGGCTTCATCACCACTTGCCAGTCCCTGTTGCTGACCTCCTCCTTCAGCCTCTTTCTACCCACGGGCAAGCTCTGCAGCTCTGGCTTTTTCAGTTCGACTGCATTCACTTCCTTTCTGCTTACCAGTCAACTGAAAAGGCCAGTTAGAGAAAACGGAGAACCCTGTCTTCCTCAGCTGTTGGCATCAGGTGAGGATGTCAGAATTAGCAAATAAAAAATATAGGATGCTCAGTTAAATTTAAATTTTAGATAACTAATGGATATTTTTAGTATGTGTTCTAAATATGGCATGACATATACTTACGCTAATTATTTTGTTTTCGGGCTGAAATTAAAGTTTATTCGAATGTCCTGTATTTTATCCCATGGACCTGAGCGGGCCCAGACACTGAGGAGGTACCCGTCATCTAACCTGGTTAGAGGCCACTTGCCTGTCTTTGGTTTTCTCCGGGACCAAGGCCGCCTCCTGGCCTGACCGCAGGCCAAGTGCTGTGCTCCCACAACGACCTCACTTCCTCCCCAGTTCCCATTTCAACAAGAGCGGAAACGACCAACAGATCCTGAATTATTGATCAACAGTGTATCTTTCCAAATCCATATTACTGTATCTTCTGGTTTACTCGAATTTATTTCGCAATTCCATTTCCATATCCCCTGAGAAGTCATTGTTAGCAGATTTTGCAACAGAGGTTGTGACAGGTGTTCTGACCATTATTTCCGCAGTAGCTTTTATCATGCATGACACCCAGTGGGGTCAGTAAATATGTATTGAATGAGTTCATTAAAGAATAAATTCTGTGCAGAATATTTGTTAGAACCGATAGAACAGAGTGTTTTATTTTATTTCAGAAGTAACTTTGTGACATCTACACTTATTTAACCTAACTTGGATAACCTGTCCAGGATATGCTTTTGAAAAGTTATTTGTATACGAACAGGTTATATGTTTATGTTTGGATAAGGTATAAGAGAAAGAGGGTATGTGTGTGTGTGTGTTGGGGCAGAGTATATGTGTATTGGATGCAGCCCTAATGTGTTGGCGAGCAGTACACCAATGCACATGTTTCTGACAAGCGTGTGTGTTGGTTAGTTTGTGTGTGTAGTGGGCCCCATGGTTACAGTAAGACCTTATAAGAAAGGAAGCCAAATCACTATTACACAGTATTTCTGTCTGACTTGCTTCTCTTGTTTACGTTTTCTCCAGGTACCAGGAAGGTACACTATAATACGGATACACTAAATCCAGGCTCAGAGCAGGCTGACTGAATGAAAGACCTTAGCCCCTCCCTTGGGTTAGTCATGCTGAAAAGACAAGTGGGCAGTGAGATTCCAACACAGTGCTTCCTCAGTTATGCCCCGGGCATGGCCTTCAGTGTGCTCACCTAGAACTCAGAAGAAAAGGGTACACCAAAGATGTGTCCACCCGGAGCGTTCTATGTGGTCATCTTCTTCACATGCCTGAGTCTGAGCCACATCCCTGAGACGGACATACCAGCCTCATTGTCTATATACAGCATTAATATTTTATTCACCTCTGTCCTGGAAATGTGTACACCCATAGGTTGTTAGATCAGAGATCCTCTAGCTAGGGGGTCTCATTCAGATAATGGGGGAGGTGGCAGTAACTATAATAGATGATTAGACTTTGAGTGAGTGTGGGGATGGGAGAATGGTTCTGTGCTCCTTACCTAACTTGGATGCCACTCTTTCCTCCTCTAATTGAGACATACTGCTTGGGTCCAGCTCCTTCTTATTTAAGAAAATAGAAATCTTAAGACCCAGAAAGGGTAAGAATCCTGTTCAAGGTGAAATGACATTATGATCAGCAAGCATGTTGCCAGCCTGAAGTTCTCTGAACCACACAGTTAGAACATTAACCTTTTGTATGTGGATCTCTGTTTATTTAACTCCATCTGCTCAAGCTTGAACATAGCATCTGAACTAATGCATTCTTTGTGAAATTAATTAGAAAAGCATTTGTATGCATTAAGGCTTGTCTAGGAAGAGACTCTAGTCTTCCCAAAGTAGGAAGCTGTGTGCCTAGGAAACCTGTTTCTTAGAAGAAATCTCCCAAACTTATTGCCTTCACCCCTTACACTGGCCTTCAGATTTAGCTAGAGAACTTAGAGAAAAAAATTGTCAGAACCTCTTAAATTTATCTGTCATTTACCTCCTGCTTTCTTTGATCTCAAGTTTATCTTGCTTATGCTCAAAAAGAAGAACAAGAAAGAACTCATAATTTAGAATCAAATCTTTCTGTAAATATTGGCTCCTTCTCTCACTATGTGACCCTGGGCAAGTTTCTTAACTTCTCTGAGTCTCAGCTTCCCCAGCTGCAAAATAGTATGATAATGACTACTGTGTATAGTTATAGAAATGAAATCGTTTGCATATATTAAATCATGGCCCAGGCAGGCAATGAACAGGAGTCCCATTTCCTTCAACAGATGCTTTTACCTTTGCCTGCTGTGTTGGCAGATGCCTCTGCCCAGCAGAGTCACCAAAGGCAGGAAATAACCCAAAGCTTCCCATGCCTGTGGAGTCCAGCAAGGCCATGACTGGGATAAGATGAGTGAGCTGATTTTCTTGGGTGCAGAATCTAGGGAGAGATAAAAAAAAAAAAAAAACTTAGTAATTAAGATAAATAAACTTTAAAGTAATATTTTAAAAATAAAAACTTTGCATGATGAACATGTTCTAAAATTAGATAGTGGTGATGGTTTCCCAGCTCTGTAAATATACTAAAAAACCACTTGAAAGGATGAATTTTATGATATGTGAATTATGTCTCAATAAAGCCGTTATTTAAAAATTGATACAAAACCCCCACAATGAACAAAATCTCAAAATTTTAGAAGTAAGGGTTAGACCAGGTCCCACCCAAACCCATGACACGAGGTTCCAGATTTCAGGGACACAAATGCTGCTTGTAGGAAGGTGTGACAAGGAACGAAAGGGGGTCGCACGTGGCAAAGCAGAGCAATGCACTTTGTGTCTCCTTTTTGTATTACAGTTTGGATTTTCTTTCCTAGGCCACAAGCACTAACTTCCTCTGAGTGCCTTTTCCTTTTTAACTTAAATGTATCGGGACGACATTGGTTAATACATTCTATAATACATCATTTGTATATTGCATAGTGTATTTACCACCCAAAGTCAAATCTCTTCGTCATCACACATTTGACCCCCTTTCGCCTTCACGCCCTCCCTCCCACTCCCCTTTCCCTCAGGTAACCATCATACTGTTGTCTGAGTCTATGAATTGTTTGTTTCTTTTGTTCAATCATTTATTGCTTTCAATTTTTTTAATTCCCACATATGAGTGAAACCAAATGGTTCTTGATTTTTTTCCATCTGACTTATTTCACTTAGCATAATATTCTCAAGATCTATCCATGTTGTTGCAAATAGCCATATTTCATCTTTTCTACGGCTGAGTAGTATTCCATTGTATACCGAATTATAGTAAAAGAAAGATGGGAGATCAGAGATGGAATGGACAAGAATAAAGATACTTCCCATACCACTTAATGGTTACTTTTCTTTATACCACACCTTACAGGGAGAAGATGGTTACTTCACGCAGTGAGGAAAGGTTGCCGAATAGGATTTTGAAAACCACTTTGCAGAAGGCACACTGGTGTTTGGTCAAGTGGTATGAATGGGCCACTTTACCCTTTAGGACTTTTTATATGAATTTAACAGGAGACACACTTTGTCCATAGTAAGAGAAAAAGAAAACCATATAAAGTATATTGAATACCCATAATGAGTTAACTTCTTCCACATACATGAATTTAAATATCACACCAAGAATGGTGCATATTATTTGCTAAATTTTCAAATTTAAAAGAAACCGAGGCTATAGGTATTTCATTGGCTTGCCCTTGGTCATACTATAAGCAGTAGTGATGGGATTTGAACCTCTGTCTTGTGGCCCCAGAGCCCTTGCTCCTTCCCTAACCCTTCATTTTATCCAACCAACCAGATAAAGTTATTCTCAAAAGCCCAAATACTGAATGAATATCACAGACATTGAGTGAAAAGGTTATACACACACACACACAAACCTATTATATGATTCCACTTACATGAATTTTTAAAGTGGCAAAACTAATCTGGTGATAAAAGTTGGAGTGAGAGTTGCCTTGGGGGTGGAGTCTTCTGAGTGTCAGTGTTGTATATCTTGATCTGGCATGCATATTTAACAAAAAAACAGGGTACAGAAAAAGTAGGTTTACAGTTGTGAGTATGCAAAACCCAGAGTTTATTCCTGCATCATTATTTATTATTGTGTTGTTTTCCATACGAGCAATTGTAAGCCTACTGTTGCCCCGCCCTGTATATCAAGTCACCTAAGGGTGGTGATTGTGGGGGATGGGGAGGGGAGGTGGGAGGGGGTGTAGGGGGGATAAGTGGTAACAGAAAAAATACAATAAAAAGATAAGTAAAAATAAAACAAGCAAAACAAGAATTGGGTACTTTACAAAGTTATACTTCACTCTGGGTACTTTAGCCCAGTTAATACCTTCAGTAAGTTACACCTCAATAAAAATTAAAATAAAAAGAAGAGCGATATACCAAGATTTGCATTTAGGAGTGAGCAGTCTAGTTGTAGAATGGGTGGGGCCAAGGAAAAATTTGGCAGTCACATCAGTAAGAGAGTGGTAGCCTGAAATGGGGGGTGGTTTAGTTTTACACTTAAAAGGTAAGGAAAGGGGGCCTTGGTGTTTCCTGTCTGTGGTGATGAGGGAGAGGGAAGTATTAAGAATGATTCAGAGGAGTCTAACTTAGGCAACAGGAGGGATGGTGACGACATCCACTGAGACAGGGAGCACAGAAGGTGGAACAGACTTGAGGTAATATTTAGTAACTGAGAAAAACTCTGCAGAGGAGAGGTGGGTGTGGCCACGGCAGGCCCTCTGCTCTCTCCAGCTGGTCTGATGAGGGTTCCTAATCTCAGTTGAATAACCTGCATTTTGTTGGCACAGGAAGGACAGGTTCTAGCTACTCAGACGGGTGGAGGGAGGTATTAAGGAGCCACTGTCACCTGGTGAATAGGAATCTGTATTTTTGAAACAAGGCCTGTGAAAAATAAAGATGGATTTAAAGCACTGGGCCTCAAGTTTCCAAAGTGCCAGAAAATGAAAAAGTGAAGGCAGATTATACCAAAGGAAACAAATATACTGACCATCTTCAGACATGTGATGAGGAACACAGATCTTGGGCTTTTGACAATGAGTTTCTGTGGTTGGTTGTACAGATTAGGGGTGAGGGGAGGAGGGGAAAGGGCTCTGGGGTCACAAAGACACAGGTTCAAGTCCCATCACCACTACTTACATTATGACCGAGGGCAAGCCAATGAGACACCTGTAGCCTCAGTTATTATTTTTTTTAGTTTGAAAATGTAACAAATAATATGCACCATCCCAGGTATGATGTTTAAATAAATTCCATGTATGTGGAAGAAGTTAATTCATTACAGGTATTCAATATATTTTATATGGGTTTTGTTTTTCTCTTACTATGGACAAAGAGTACTTCCTATTAAGTTCATATAAAAACGTCCTAAAGGGTAAAGTGACCCACTCATACCACTTGACCAAATACCAGTGTGCCTTCTGCAAAGTGGTTTTCAAAATCCTATTCTGCAACCTTTCCTCACTGCGTGAAGTAACCATCTCCTCCATGTAATGTGTGGTATAAAAAAAAGTAACCATGAAGTGCTGTGAGAAGTATCTTTATTCTTGGCCATTCCATTGCTGATCTCCCATCTTCTTTTTACTATAATTCCATTAAAGATTGTTGTGCAAAACTCAGAGATTGAATAATTGGCCTTATCACTATAGTATAAAATCATTAATTTGACAAATGTATTAATTAGGATTAGTATTTAACCAAAGCCCTAAAACAGTGATGGCTTAAAAATACAGAAATATATTTTCCATGTTAAAAAAAAAATTTCTGGAGGTGGGCTTGGGAATGCCCTGATGATATAAGGACCTCAGACCACTACATTTCTGTTTACCTTCTTAGCACGTGGCTTCCATCCTCAAGGCACCTCATGGTTCAGGAGGGCAGCTGCGGCTCCAGGCACCTTGTCTTAGTTACAACCCAGAAGGAGGAAAAGAGGCATGAGGGCAAGAAAGGACCACTTCCAATGAGGCAGTTTTCTTTATGTGGCTTTCATGAAAATTCTACAAAACAGGTCAGTTTACATTTCGTTGACCAGAACTAGCAGCAAAGGAAGCTGGGAAAACAGAATTCCAGGTGGTGATATGCCCAGAAAAAAATCCAGATTCTGTTACTAAGGAAGGGAAAAATGTGCACTGAGGTAATAGCTAGTATTCTCTTCTCAGGGATTTCATTCAGCCAACAAATATTTATTGAATCACTCTATTTATTAGGTACCAGCCCCTATTTCAGACCCTGGGGGTTCATCAGGGGGAAAAAAGACAAATTTCTATCTTCATAGAACTTACATTCTAGTGGAATAATACTTGATAACATTTATTAAGTGATTACTATATGCAAGGCATGGTTTTAAGCATTTCACTTATGTTCATTTATTTGATATTCACAACAATCCTTGGGGGTAGGCATCATCCTTATCCATGTTTTGATGATGGAAGAAACCGAGACACAGAGAATTTAATAACTTGACCATATTGATATGTCATGATAGAGAGAGCCAGTACTTGAACTCAGTCTAACTCCAAAATGCATGCTTTAAACCTCTGTACTATATTGCTTCTCCTCAATATTTTTCATGTTTAAATTGTGCTCCCTTCTGGGCATAAATAAATGCATATATGTTTTAGAGACACAAATAGTTGGGCCCAATTTTCCTGCTTTTTTTTTTTTTTTTTAGTGGTAGAGGGGCCACTGAAAGGGAGATGGTTAGCTGTGTATTCTATCAGGAGTAAATGGGAGAAAGTCACCATACACAGAACCTAGGAAATTATTAAGATCCTTACAACTTACAGTGCTGCTCAGATGTCCTAGGAAGTAGAAAGTGTCCTCTTTTTTAAGAACTATAATTTGAATTGGGGTCAGTGATGGTATCACTAGTTGCTCAATCCAGAAATCTGGACATCATTTCTAACTCTTCCCACTCTTTCACTCCCACATATAATCAATTAGTCCTTGTGATTGAACCTCCTAAATATTTCTGGAATTTGTCAGCTTATCTCCAACTCTATTATCACATCTCCAAATTCATGGCATTATCACCTTTTGTCTGTACTATTTAATAGCCACATGTGTGGTGTCCCTGCCTCCAATCAAGCCCTCTTGGGTCCACTCTCCACACTGTGGCCAGGGGATCTAATACCCACAGCTGATCACATCACCCTTCAATGACTGAAACCCCTCAATGACTCCACCTTGTCCTCAGAAAAACACGCACACTCTTAACCTGATTTACAAAGTCATTCATTCTCAAAGCAGGCTCAGAGATTGCTGCAGGTTAGGTTCCCCAGGAAGCAGACTCAGTTGGAGATTAACCTGCAGGAGGTTTGTTAGGAGCCCTTTTGGTGGCACATCTATGAAAGGGAAAGGAAGGAAGATGAAAAGGAGGAAGAAGTTAAACTGTCATCTCAATGGAGGCCTCAGCTGCCAATACGTCCCCATATGAAGCTGGGATGACCCATCCCAAGTTGGAGTGAGAGAGTTGGGTGTTTTATCCCCATACTGATCAGCCATTGGATGTGGGCTGCCCTGGGAAGGGGACATGACCTTGGACGAGGCCATCCACACACACATCCTCTTACGCTAACTCCAAGCCCCTTTAGAACATTGACCCAAACTTAGCACTTCCGTGTGCCACGCCCCTGAGTATTCAGGACCTCTCACCCAATTTTCCCAGTTTATACTGGGGAGGGTAAGATCCAGATGAAGCTGGCTTCCCTCAGGCCCACCCGCCCGCTATTAGTGGGGGGCCTGAGATCATTCTTCCTCTTAGGCACCACGCTAGACTGTTAGCTTCATTATGAAGCTTGCGTCTTCTGAGTCCTCGGGTGTCTTAACCCTGTCAGTGGTTTCTTTCCCTGGGCCTCACCTTAACCCACCACCAGCAGGGATTGCTTTAGGAACCATCCCAAGGACTCACACAGATTCTAGGTACACAGACATGGCTCCTCCCTTCTATACTCTGTGGATGGAAGAATACCTCTTATGTTAACCCACATCGATCCCAAACTGACTCAAAAATTTTGTGGTGAAATTCCATGCTCTGACTCCTCCAGCTTGGCCCTTATGTTTTAAAGCCAAAATTCTACTCTTTTTCTTTTAAGCATCAGGCTCATGAAGTTGAAAACCATAACTCAAAATTATTACCTCTGCTGTAGATTTACAAAAGTCTACTCAAGAGCTCAAAATCCAAATAATTCAACTCTGTGTGTGTGTGTGTGTGTGTGTGTGTGTGTATAAATCTTTTTCTGCTCCTTGAATAATTGGGGGGGAATGATCTGGACAAAGGAAAAGAAAACAAAAACCCACATTTACCCTGCTTTACATATAAGCCTGCTCTATCTCATTCTATCTGCTCCCTCCCTCTTCTCCCTGGGATCAGCTCCCAGAGGAATTACCTGAATCCAAGTCCCTGCTTCCAGGGGCATTCAGTGAAGGGAATGCACTCCTCATCAACTTCTGGGCATTGTCCAGGGTATTGCCTTATGTGTGCTCAGGAACTGGCTGCTCCTGAACTTCCTGCACTGCAGACTGCTCCCTGTAACTCTAAGATAGCTGAACCAGTGGCTACGGCATTCTTTCTTGGGATCACAACATGCTACCACCAGTAGACGCTCAAGGTCAGGGCCACTTTGTCAAAGTATAGAACACACTATGTGTGATTTACCACAGTCAGAGGAGATGGGTCTCTAACTTTCCATGGGATTGTGGGAGGGTAGTGCAATAGTAGCAACTTATACCCATCGCACAAGCCCAAATCTGTCCCAAGGTTTCTTCTTAACAGGGCCAACTTCTTGCTTTGCTCACGTAATGCATCCATGGCTAGCGGGCAATTGTACCACTGAAATCACTGCTGGTACCTCTCCACCTCAGAGTGTAAACCGAACTGGCTCTCTAGCCTCAAAAAGAAGGCTTATTTTTCCTTCTACTTCATTCTAAAATCCACCTGCATCCTTCATGTCTTCTATTTTTCTTTATGCCTCAAAAGACATCTTTTTTCTAAGATAATTGTTAGTGGGATGTATATTACCTTCAGGAAAACTAACCAATAAGCATATGGTCTAGTTTTATGGAATCAGCAAGATATAAGCACACAATGTCTTTTATCCAATTTTCAAAATCTTAAAAAAAATCAGATTTGGGAAAGCAATGCCCTGTTTAGATGAGTAAGTCTGGTAGTCTGATAGTTGCAACATCTGGGTCATCTCTAGTCTATGGAAACCTTAGCTCAGTTCCTTTCTCCTTTCTTTTTATGGAACATTCAAACACTGGGGGGATCCAATCTCACCCAGGGCACCTGGCTGCAAATATAAATCGAAGAGGATGGCAAGTTAGATAATCCAACTCATGCTACCTCAGCAGATTATAAAATCATGGGAAAGACAGGAATGCCATCTATTTTAGGAGTCACCAGAACGAAGGATTTGAATTCTGCTAGTACGCTCTCCCTGGCCCTGTCATCTGTTGACTGTTCTTTCAAGTTTCTCTGATGAAACTAAACAGCAGTTGTGATCTCATAGCTTCATTTAAAAGATTAGAATTAAGAAAAAAATATCATTTGTATTTGCCATAATTTTTCTCATTTCTGGTGCTCTTTCTTTTTTTATGTAGACCCAGATTTCCATCTGGTGTCATCTTTTATCTGCCTGAAGAACTTTCTTTGTCATTCCTTAATTTGCAGGACTTCTGACAATAAGTTCTTTCAGTTTTTGTTTGCTTGATAAAAATCTTGTTTGCCTATATTTTTGAATATTTTCACTAAGAATAAAATTCTGGGCTGACTTTCCCCCCCCCCCTTCTACTTCCTGAAAGATACCATTCCATTGTCTTCTGACTTACATGTTTTTTTTTTTTTTAAGATTTTTAATTTATTTTTAGAGACAGGGGAAGGGAGGGAGAAAGAGAGGGAGAGAAACAGCAATGTATGGTTGCCTCTCACATGGCTCTCACTGGGGACCTGGCCCGCAACTCAGGCATGTGCCCTGACTGGGAATTGAACTGGCAACCCTTTGGTTCCCAGCCCATGCTCAATCCACTAAGCTACACCAGCCAGGGCTGACTTACATGGTTTTTAATGATAAATATGCTATAATACTTTTTTCATTCAAAAATATTTCTGTTGTAATTTTTATTTTGACTCTCTATATAATTTTCCCCCCTCTGGCTACCTTCAAGGTTTCCTCTTCATCTTTTACTCTTAGAAGTTTGACTATGAGGTGCCTAGGAAAAGAAAAATCCTACTTGTGTTTTTTCTGAGCTTCTTAAATATCTTGTTTTTCACTAATTTTGGAAAAGTCATGGCCATTAGTTCTTCAAGTATTTATTCTGCCTTGTTCTCTAGTCTCTGGTATTCTAATTGCACATATACCATGCCTCTTGGATATTCTTTTTTTTTTTTTCTTCTCCTGTTTCAGTTTGGACAATTTCTCCTAACCTATCTTTAATTCATTGAGTTTTTTTGTCTCTAGCTGTATCTAGTCTGCTTCTGAAATAATTGAAGAAAATATTTCTTTCATGTTTTTTCTTAGCATATCCATTTGATTGTTTTTTAATAGCTTCTGATTCTGTAATAAATGCACCATCTGTTCAGACACACTGTCCACTTTTTTCACTGGATCCTTTAACAAGTTGATCAGAGCTGTGTTAATGTCCCTCTTATTGTCGAGTTTTTTACTTCTGGGCAATAGGTTGTTTCTTTCTTGATTTCCTGAAGCCTCCTCATTGTTTAATTGGATGCTAGATAGTGCGCATAGGAATACAGAAGAGACTGAATTAATAGGTGCCCAGAAATGAGTATACCTCTTTTTCTGTCAGATTAATATCATGGGATCAAGTTGATCTAGTTGAGAATTGATCTGGGTTTGGGGGGTGTTGTTGATTTCATTACCTGTGTACCACAGGCTTCCTACTTCTACAGCAGCTGGTTGCTGTTACCTTATGCTTATAGTAGAACCTGGGGTCCTGGAAAATTTATCTTAGTTTTCTTGTTCCACTCTCAGCTTTCAGCAGTTCTTGTGCACCTGGGCCACAGATGGGGTCTCTCTCTATGCTCTTGCTAACTCATTTTACTTCTACTCCTCTCCCACAGGTCACCACGTATAGATATGAACAATATTATTTCCTTTGCTATACTTTACACCCCCATGACTATTTTCTTTTTTTTTAAAGATTTTATTTATTATTTATTTTTAGAGAGAGGGGAAGGGAGGGAGAAAGAGAGGGAGAGAAACAGCAATGTACGGTTGCCTTTCACATGGCCCCCACTGGGGACCTGGCCCGCAACCCAGGCATGTGCCCTGACTGGGAATCGAACCGGGACCCTTTGGTTCCCAGCCTGTGCTCAATCCATTGAGCTATACCAGCCAGGACTCTATTTTGCATCTTGAACATTGAGTAGAACTTTCACTAAAAATTACTTATGCCCTAGATGATCTTACCATTGCCTGTCATTCTGGTTTTATATTGTACCAACCTTCCTTTCTGCTACAGAGCATAGAATTATAATTTATGATAAATGAAAGGGATAAAATGTTATTAACCTTGGCAATGTCAGTGTATCTGTCCAAAGTTGGGAAGTGTAAGTATAAGGGAAATGGAGAAAATACAGAAAGTGGAACAAAATGTATGAGTAAGAATTTATAAAATATGTTCACTTTTAATTTTTGTGTTTCTGTTCTATTTTGAAAAATTTTAAGTCAAAGCTCTGTGTTACTCTGATAATGTTTTTCAAAAAGGTAGAGAGAAAAGGTACTAAAACTTTTAGAGAAACCCAACTCGGTTATGGTGGGTAATTCTATTAATTTGTGGTTGTATTGGTTATTGTAGTGTTTTATTTAGAATTTTCATATCTATAATAAATTTGGTCTGGCCAGTATTCTTTTTGTACGTGCTAGCTCTGACTTTGGTCTGAGGACTATGTTAAGTTTATATAATAAAGCAGGAAGTTTACCAGTTCTTTTCAATGTTCATTCATCAGTTCATTCTTACTCAGTCAATAAATATTTATATCATATTGGGCAAAATTTTAGGTGTTGAGGCTATAGGAGTAAACAAGACAGGCAAGCTTCCTACATTCATGGAACAGAGCATTCATTCTGAGTTGGGGGAGACCAGAAATAAAGAGATAAAACTATAAGTTAAAAAAATCAGGTGTAAGGCCCTGGCCAGGTGGCTCAGTTGATTAGAGGGTCATCCTGATAGCCCAAGGTTGCGGTTTGGATCTGGGGTCAGGGCACACACAAAGGTCAACCAATGAACGCATAAATAAGTGGGACAACAAACTGACATTTCTCTCTCTCTCTCTACCCTCCTCTCTCTCTAAAAATCAATTTTGCAAATCAGATGTAATAAATGCTTGGCAGAAAAAGGAAACCAAGTGACTTTGGACTTGATGGTGTGAGCCATCAAGCAAAAAGGGAAATGTGTAACTTTATGAGTCATGCCACTGCTATCATCAGAAAACTAATTTCACTGACTTAAAGAGCATGTATTTTTGGAATGATCATATGATGCACATTTTTCCCCATGTCGAAAGTAAACTCCTCACATGCGCACAAATGATCCTTCTCGGAATCAGTACAGTAAGTTCTGTTTTTTGTTAATTTAGTCAGTGTCTAAGCAATATACCTTACATCTTCTTTTTTTAATCGTAAGTGGAAACCAAATGGCATAAGCACATGCATCAGCAGATTTCGCACATGTAAGCTGGGTAGTAACTGTCTATTTTTCCCCTTTCAGAGGAGAACCCTCCTCCCTCCGACCTTCAAAATGAGCTCCTCTCCAGATCATACCCTGCCTGGGGATACTGGAATATTCCAGACTGACTTGCTCTAGTGAGAAGCAACTTAATTTCAGTTCATCACTTACTCTTTTCTTTTTTTAAAATTTAATGAGCATTTATTTTTGCTGAATTTACACCCAGGCTACAAGTTTTTGTTTCTTCAGTTTCTTCTGGGATATCTTTTTCTTCTGCACAATCCCCTCTCTTGGGTTAGGAACAATCTGCTCTTTTTCAGCGAGGATCCTCCCAGGATGGCGGGGCCAGCCCATGTGTGGGTTATTGTGCTCATGAGCTCTGTAAACTCCGTGGCCCATCTCAGGAGCTTTGTTCACCTGGATAGGCTCTATGACCAGAGGACCTGCATCTAAACCCTTTAGTTCAGTATTCCTCTCTGAATTTTTAAACATTTGCAGCAAAAATTCAGCACACTTTTTGGGCCACCAGCCCCATCGTTTGGCCTGGGCACACCTACCAACTCCATCCTTGTAGCAACAGAATGGGACACATTGCTTCTACAAAGTGACATCCTTTAGATACTTGGTGGTTTTTCAGATAAGCATACCCTTGAAGGCCTGTGTATTCTTCAAGTGAGCATGAAGAATTGAATATCTTGATTTGCATGATTTTATGGGTTTTTGGTTAAGTGAATAGTGAACCATTTTCGGGCCACCTCAGGCCGCTCACTGAAGAGTGAAATCATTACTTATGACTTTGGAGCTCCTTGTTACCTACACACTGTCAAAACTAAACAAAAGTTTGCTTGGAATGTTGATAAAAAAGGAGCTAGTACAAGGCAATCTGCGATATTTTAGAGATAAATACTGATTTTCCCTTTACTGCAGTCCTAGTAAGTACACTGTTCGGGCCTTCAGATTGTAATTATTATTAAAATGCTTACTATTTTTAGTGTGGATTCTGAACACTGCTTATATCATGAAAACACCAGCGGTCATGGGGACTTGGTAATAGGCCCCGATTTGAAACAGCTCATTTCTTTAGGCTTTTCCATTTCAGGGCTCCAAGGTGTCCATGGAGTTAACCCTGAGCCACCACAAAGATTCTTTAGTACAACTGAGTTAGAGCACATTTTAAAAGTCACTATTCATTTTCACTGTCCATGGAGCATTAATACGAGTGACATTAATTCTGAATCACCTTGATCATAACTACATGGGGTGGCCCTTTCAAAAGATCGTATGCTTCAGAATGACTTTCAGACACTCTCAAGTTTGGGGGATTCTGCATGTAAGAAACTGAGATTTGTGCATTTTGTCTGGCATACTTTCATATGTGCATCCACAGAAGGAAAAAAATCCAAATCAGTTATCTCAAAATATAAATAAATATCTTGAGCCCTCCTTACCTGTCCACAATTTTAAACATGAAATTTTGGTAAACTTTGGAAACTTTCTATCTTTGAACTCAATTCCCTAGACCTTTATAAGCTTAACTTTTTATTATTGTTTACCAAAAGCCCCCTCCAAACTAAGAGACAAGATGGCAAATTTTCTATTTCATGTTTCTTCGATATGGGTCAGGCAAAATATAGCTGGAAAGTTAAACAGGAGAAAGCTTCTCCCAAGGGAGTAAAATAAAGCTCTATTTTATTTCCATTTTCAAAAGGTGGGCATGAAGCTAAGAGGCGCTTATTCAACTTTAGTCTCCTAACACCCACAGCTCACCATTCTCATTTTGTGACTGGGCCTCCCACATCCCAGGTATTCTGAGAATTTTTGGTGGGCAATATACCTTGTCCCAGATTTGGGGAGCACCCAGGATTTGATTAAGACATTTGGAAGTCCTTAACATTGGAAATGTAGTTCCTTGCTCCTTATCAAATAGAGTTCAAAATAAGAAACAATACCAAACCATGAATTTAAGGAATTCCAACACATTTTAGATTTTCCTCATGATGACCACATTGAGTCTTTAAAGAAATATTAAACATAAAAATATTTCAAAATTAATTTTTCTTACTTTTAGGTGTCCCATTTTTCCAGCGCCCTAAACATTAACTAGGGTCCATACTGCCATTTGTCACCTGGGTCCCATACATTCACCTCCACTTTAGTTATTTTCCTATACTGCCACTACTCTCTGCTTGGCCACTTGCGTTCATCTAAAAACTTGCTGTGATATCTCATTTCCTACAGGAAAACAAAATCTTCCTTGACAGCATCCTTCCTTCATGTAGTTCCCTGTTTCTCTGCTCTCCTTCATAACACTCAAAATATCATCTATATCCACTCCAGAAAAGGTGAAACCACTCCACCCAGGTCACAAATGGCCTTATTGACAAACCTAATGTTCATTTCTCAGGATTTATTTTATTGTACCTCTCTGTAAAAATTGATATAATTAATCATGTTCTTCCCTTTTATCTCTTTCTTTGTTTGGCTTCTAAGTCCTTTAGTAACATATTCCAAGTTAATATAAAAATATTAAATTCTATCTTTTTGAAACACTAACAGCAATATGAACACTAGCAAAAAATTTCAAAATTCACTTTTTTAGAACTCTGGAAATTAACCAAAGACCTACCATATCAAGAGACTATTTAAGAAAAATGGCTGAATCTCAGTAAGAACAGTCAGCTTAGTGACATTTTCATGAGCCCTGTTTGCATACCTTGAGGTGCATGGGAACAAAACTATAACATACCAAAATTTGTGGTATGTCTGGAAAGAAATTTATAGCTGCAAACAACTGTATTAAAAAAGAAGGTCCCTGACCAGTGTGACTCAGTTGGTTGGGCGTCCTCTTGAAAACCAGAGGGTAGACAGTTCGATTCCCAGTCAGGGCACATCCTGGGTTGCAGGTTTGGTCCCCAGTCAGGGTGTGTGCAGGAGTCAGCCAACCAGTTCTTCTCTCCTGCATCAATGTTTCTCTTCCTCTCTTCCCTTCTCTCTAGAATCAATAAATGGAAGGAAGGAAGGAAGGAAGGAAGGAGAGAGAAAGATCTCAAATCCATAATCTAAATTTCCACTTTAAGAAAGTAGAAAAAGAAAGAGCAAACTGAACTTAATGTATGCAGAAGTAGAAAAAAAAATTAAAGTGGAAATAAGTGATATAGAGAATTTAAAAAGAGAAAAATCAATGAAATCAGAAGCTAGTACTTTGGAAAGATCAACAAAATTAACAATATTTAGCTATACTGACCAAGAGAAAAGAAAACTTAAAATAGTAAAATCAGCTATGAAAGAAGGGACATCACTACCAAGTTTACAGAAATAAAAAGGGTTACAAGGGAATGATATGAATAACTGTTTGTCAACAAATTAAATAACCTAGATGAAATGGAATTTTTCCTATAAAGATACAAACTACTGAAACTGATTCAAGAAGAAATAGAATATGTGAATAGACCTATAGCAAGACATCAAAATAGTAATTTAAAAGAAAACCCAGCCTTACCCAAAAGAAAAGCCCAAGCCCCAATGGTTTCACTGGTGAATTCTAGCAAATATTCAAAGAAAAATTAACAAAAGTCCCTCAAAAACTCTCCAAAACTTAGAAGAGGGAAATTTCCAGATATTCTATGATGTCAGTATTACCAATACCAAAACCAAAGACATTGAAAGAAAGCTATAGACCAATATCCCTTATGAATATAGGCATAAAAACTTAAACAGAACACTAGCAAACCGAATCCAGCAGTATGTGAACCATGCAGCCTGGGTGTGATTTTCCTTGCTACCAGCTTCCCGGGGTCACGATTTGACCATTCTCATCTTCTTTGCCATTAGCAAGCGGCATCAAGGGTATTTCAGTAAGAGGGGAAAAGAGCTCAAGATGTTTGTTAGGGGTTGTGAATAACTAAAAAGAATTTTCTCCTCCTGCTTGTGAAGGGAAAACTATTAGGTACAGATAACTGTTCGCAGCCATCTTACAACCATGAGAGAAGTCGGCATGAAAGACAAAACTGACACAGAGAGAAGAAGAGAACCAAGACTACCTCAGAAAAAAGGAACGAGGGCCCTGATTGGGCCTCGCTTCACTCCTGTGTCCTTTAAACAGTCTGGCCTGCTGACTGCCTTGCCCAGGGCAGTCCCCACTGCCTCGGTTCTCCGAGCCTGATTGTTAATGGTGCCCCCTCTATGTCTCACAAGTGTCCTGATTGAGACAATCATTACAGGGTCACACTCTCGATAACTGAATTTTCAATTACATGTCAATTAACTTAGCAGTGAACCAAGGACACTGTTTCTCAAACTGTATCCATCCAGGCTGTTTTCTGGTTGTCTCCCAGCGGGCTCCCCGAGACGGTTCAGTTGCTTAAAATATCTGGATTCAAAAAGTAACCACAGGAGACATCCTGCTTTCCTCTTACTCTTGCCTGATAATCTCTTACTTTTTGGTCAGGACCCAGTACTTCTCCGTGAAATCTTTCTAGACTTTCCTAAAGAAAAGTAACCATTCCCAGCTCCCAAACAGTTCTCCTTGTGCCTCTCGAACATGACATTGCCACACAACGACTTCTTTCTGTCTTTATCTTCGATAGCCAACTGTGAACTTCTCCAGAAACACAAGACTGTCATTTTTAACTTTGTATCCAAGCCATGAGGACGTTGTGCTCCTGAAACAGAGTTGCTTTTGATGTTTGTTGAGGAATAAAAAAGAAAGAAAGAACTCGGATTTGTTACTTTGCTTACCTTGTCATCTTGACAGTCTGTTCAAATAATTGTGCTCAGTGTTTTCCATTGATTAACTGTTAATGGTGGTACCTAAACCCAAATGATCTCAAAATAATTAAAAAGGATGATCAAATTTAGGGAAGAGCTTAGTATAAAAGAGGCCCCAATAGTTGTTTTTGTTTCCTTGAGTTGCACAATGGACTGTTTCACGCTTCCTCTCATTTGAGAGAATGTTTCAAATTTATACCCACAATGAAGTAAAGGCTTAAAAATAATCTGATATGCTTTCTGAATCATAAAATTATTAGACTGGGTGGAGGACTCATCCTTACAAATCCATTGTTAGTTTGGTACTCAATCATGCAAATGTTACTTTTTTATCAATTCTAAGCTAAAAATACATTGTCGTGTAAACTAGATTCTGAAACTTTGCCTTCTGTTAATTCTGATATCCTGATGCATTTCTTTTATTCTGAGTATCTTAAGGTATTTATTACCAAAAATAATATGAGCACTTATTCAATAAGTGCTAGTACTTCTTTATTATGTCAGCGGCCCCTAATGTATATAAATACCTTTTTTAATCTTATTGTTTGCTTGTGTAGAATATTTTATTTCAAGGCCTAAAATTTATTTTACTCGTGGAATAAAAGGATCTTTGTTTTCTCTTTACTATTTAATTATATTTTTCTATTTCATATAATTGTCATCTAATTGTGGTTGTTTCTGATTGACTAAACTAGTTACATTAGCTAGAAGATGATTTCTATAGAATATTCTGGTTTGTGTAATAAACAAAAATCGTGGAACGTTGTATGTTTTTGTTACAGAGACTGGTTTGCTTTAAACATCCTTATAAGCATAGTCAATTTTATTTTTTATAGGTAGAAACGCTAAAGGGAGAAACAGAAGCGGGAAAAGTTAGTGATCTACATGAAATTGAGTAAATGAACTCTATCAAGATTAATAATAAAACTTTCGTAGAACTTACATTTTTCTAGAACTGTTCTAAATAGTCTGCATGTTGACCTGAGTCCTCACAACGCAGGTCATGGAGACAAGACGCAGTAGGACTGGGACTCACACCCCGCCAGTTCGATGCGTGCAGTGCGCATGCTTAACCAAGAGTGCACAGAACGTTCTGAAGACGGAAGGTATTTCGTAGAGATCCTAAGCTCAGGAGGTCTGGGTTCTCTCAACAGCCTTCGTTCCTTGGTAAAAGTTAAATTCACACTTTAATTATAGCATCATTGCCCTGGCTGGTGTAGCTCAGTGGATTGAGCGCGGGCTGGGAACCAGAGGGTCCCGGTTAGATTCCCCATCAGGGCACATGCCTGGGTTGCCAGCTGGGTCCCCAGTGAGGGCCATGTGAGAGGCAACCATACAATGCTGTTTCTCTCCCTCTCTGTCTCCCTCCCTTCCCCTCTTTATCAAATCTTTAAAAAAATAAATAAAAAAACCTTTAATTATAGTGTCATTAATACTATGGAATACACTAGAAAACGGCTTTTATTGGCATTCTCTCGTCTTTTAAAAGTCTATTTGTTGTTTACTCTTTTAAATGAAGCATTCTGAAATGACAGTATATTTCATGAAATTCCTCTGAACTGAAGCAAAAGATATGGTAAAAGGAGAGCAAAGTGTTTAAATTGCCAGTGCATCTTAACAAAAAATATATACGATCTATTCTTAATATATTTTTCTATGTCTCAGGTGGTGAAATTGACTTATACAGAATATTGGTTACCAAACTAAATAACGCTAACCCAAATCAACTTTGCAATCTGAACTCTGAGGACTGATCATCCACTATATACCATTTAAGTTAACTTAACGTTGTGCTTGCTTATACAAAGAGTATTGACTCCGGAGTCAGACGGATCTAGGTCCAAACTCTGCGGCTCCCTCCCTTACCAGAACTGTCACCTGGGTAGATAACGTCACCTTTTTTGGCTTCCAATGATACATTTCAGAACTTTTTCAAAAATCAAGTCAATATTTTAAAACTTTGCATGGCACAGAACTTCTGTCCTTGTGTTCAATAAATATTAGAGCCTCTCTTTCCAAGAAACTTACGAAGTCTGTTTACATACATTCACTGACTAGGAGACTGTTTTAATGTTATAAATGTTAATAAATTGAATTGAGTCATAAATATCTATCTAAAAATAAAGCAATTTAAAAAACATTTTGAAAAAGAAAATAGTTGATATTTACACCACACGTTTGGAAATATGTTAAACAATTTGGCTTGCTTTAAGAATGAACACTAGTGCTTCAACCTGGCACACTATGGATGCAAACAAAATCAAATATGAGGTTTGAAGAGACAAATGAGTATGAGGAAAAACATTTTAATTAGTCATTTGGATGTGAGTAAGCAAAACAGCTGGGAATGAAATGAACTCTAGTGAACTCCAGGCACGCCCCTTGGACCACACCCACACATCTGACACAGTGTAACCCCAGTTCATCAAGATGAGGCCCCGAGCCGACAGCTGGCCTAGGACCTTTGTGCACTGGAAGGCTATTCACAGTAACATCGTGTCTGAGGACCTGAAGGCCTTTTACAAAGTCACCATTTCTTGGGTAATAAAACTAATGCAAGTTAAGCACCTGAGCTGGCAAGTAGATAAGACATTTTTCTAATTTCAAACATGCTTAGTAAGGAGAAAAATGACCAAAAAATAGCTTCTTTTGGTATTAGCACCACAAATTTCAGATCAATTCTCACTTTGTTTTTGAAATTTAAAGTTTATCCAGTTTCTGGAGAATCTCTTTTTCTTTTACCTTGTTTTGAAAAGAGCTTTTATAGGGCTGAAATTTTACATTATACCTGTCTTTTAAAAATAACAACACATTAACCATACAGAGCTGAATTGTGATCTTTAAAGTGTTTATATGTGAGTCTTTGTAATAGGGATAAACATGGAAACTATGTCCGACATTGACATTAAACGATGCTGTTGGCTCTGTCAAGGGGAGCACGGGCTTCGCAGCAGGCCTCCAGGTTGTGGTTAGGTTAAATGTTAAAATGCGGTTACTCTCACTCTGAGATCTCATTTTGTAACATGGAAGGGGAGTATGGTAGTGTGTGTTTTCTCAACAAGAAAAAAAAATTGTAAAGTATTTGCAAACAAAGGAGAAAGTTAGTGATTTTTCCAGTGACTGTTCTCAGTAAAATTTATTCACTTGTTCAACAACTATTTGAATGCCTAGAACAGCGATTTTCAACCGGTGAGCCACAGCAGGCACACTCGTGTGCCGCACAAATTTTTAAAACAGGTGATACCTGACTATTCAGTCAGGGGCACTGACCTCTTTTCCCTTGGATTGTCCAATAAAAAATGACAACAGCCAACACAACAATAGCCATCCAGTGTGAATGAATCAAAATAATACCTACTTTTTTTGTCAGATCAGCAAAAACTATTTTTTTGGTGTGCCATTGAATTGTAGTGATCAGTTTATGTGTGCCCTGAGATGAAAAAGGTTGAAAATCGCTGGCCTAGCAGACGCAAAGCCCTAGGACCTAATGACAAACTAGCTTAGCTCACTTATTCAGACATATAACATTTCCAATAATTTTCTTTCAGCATAGCACTCACTAACTTTCTAAAAATAGACTGTATTTTTTAGAGCAGGTGTAGGTTCACAGTAAAACTGAGCAGAAAGTGTGGTTACCATATACTCCCTGCCCCAACACACGCACAGCTTCTCCCGCTGTCGAGGTTCTGTCCCAGAGTGGTCCATGGGTTACAGTCAGTAAACCTACACTGACAGTTACCACCACCCAAAGCCCACAGTTTACATTGGGTGTTGTGCCTTCTGTGGGTTTCGAGAATCCACCTGTATAGCATGGTACAGAACGGTTCCACTGCCCTAAAAGTCCCCTGTGACCTTCCTATTCATCCTCACAGCCCCATCCAGAAACCACAGATCTTTGTTTTGTCTCCATAGTTTTGCCTTTTTCAGAATGTCATGTAGTTGGAATCATACAGCATGTGGGCTTTTCAGATGGGCTTTTTTTCACTTACTAATATTCATTTAAGCTTCCTCCATGTCTTTCCATGGCTTGATATCTCACTTTTTTCTCAGTGCTGAGCACTCTACTGTCTGGACGTACCAGAGTTTATGTATCTATTCATCTGCTGAAGGACATCTTGGTTGCTTCCAAGTCTTGGCAATTATGAATAGAGCTCTTATAAACACCCTTGTGCAGGTTTCTGTGTGAATAAAGTTTTCAGTTCATTTGGGTAAATACCAAGGAATATGACTGATGGATCATATGGTACGAGTAGGTTTAGTTTTGTAAGTAATTGCCAAACTGTCATTTTTTCCTTATTTTTCATTAAGCTTTTTTTTTTTTACTGATTTTAGAGAGAGAGAATAAAGGAAAGCGAAAGAGAGAGAAGCATCAATTTTTTGTTTCACTTATTAATGCATTCATTGGTTGCTTCTTGTATGTGACTAGGGATCAAACCTGCAACCTTGGTGTATAGGGATTATGCTCTAACCAACCGAGCATATCTGGCCAAGGTGCCAAATTGTCTTCCACAGTGACTGTACTACTCATTTTTTAAAACATTTTAAATTGATTTGAGAGAGAGAGAGAAAGAGAAACATCAATTTGTTGTTCCACTTATTTATGCATTCATTAGTTGCTTCTCATATGTGCCCTGAACCGGGGATAGAACCCCCAACCTTGGTGTATTGGGACAACACTTGATGCTCTAAACAGCTGAGCTACCTGGCCAACGCATGTAGTACTCATAATTTTTTTTAATATGAAAAATTTCTGTATGGTTTTCATAGATAACTCTTTTGTAAAATAGGAAAAAATGTCACTTTTCATCATAAAACAATATAAAAAGGCAGATTTTAAAAATTAACAACAAATTTTATTCTTCAAAGACAAATGATCATAATCATTCGGTATAATTTCTTTCAGTCTTTTTTCTGTGCATAGCTTTTCTTTTCTTTTTAAAAAATGACTTTATTTATTTATTTTAGATACGGGGAAAAGGAGGGAGAAAGAGAGGGAGAAAAACATCAATGTGTGGTTGCCCCTCACCGCCCCTCCCCCCTTCAGACCTAGCCCACAATCCAGGCGGGTGCTCAATCCACTGAGCTACACCCACCAGGGCTGTGCATAGCTTTTCAGTGTCATATTTCAAACTTGATTTATATAGAAATCCCACTAAAGATGTTTTTCTTAGATATAACCCAAATCAAGAGTCTTGACTATTGAAAATGTAACTTTAAAAAATGTAACAAGAACTTTTAAATATAGCATAGGCATTCTGGATACAATGTAACTAAGGATATCGGTTTTCCCAAGCTTGCTTTGTTTCTCTGAAGTAACTTATGGACCTGTGTTCTTACAGCCTTCTGTTCCTCTTTTCTGGGACATGGGGCTTGAACACACAATTTCATTTCAGTTTCGGTTTGGAATCAGCTATAATTAAATTATTTTGGTTTGGGTTTGGTTCAAGCCAAAATTGTGTTCCAACTACTTGGTTTGAACCATACATTTTGGATTCTTTTCTTCTTTAGATTTTATAAACTAACATATCTAGGACCATTAAATGACAGTCAAATTTGGATTTTGTTTGCTTCTAAAAACATTGCTCCTTAAGTTGCATGAATTCTAATATATACTGATGTTACTGGATTGCCATTGTAAAAAGCCAGAAGCCCTGAACTTGGTGGAACTGGTTTTCTAAAAGGGAGGCCCTTTAGACAAGCAACCGAGACAATGTTAACTACCAAAAGTATGATGAGTAGGCAGGGTCTTTGCTACACCCTTATGCTGCTGCACTACATGGAAGAAATTTACACTTTTATGGTATCTTTAGAAAGTTAGGATTACATATTCTAACATTGCTGCTTTAAAATCAGCAACCAGGTTTGGATAGACCAAGTTTAACTATGCTCAAGTACAACATAGCAGATCTTCAATCAACTCATTATGCTCAATTATAGCAAATCTGTTAACTCTTAATATCTGCTTCTTCACCTTTCTTCAGCCTCACTTCCCATGTAATTGATCATAGTGCATAAAATCTCTGGTTAGAAGGTTCCAATAAACGTTTTGGAAAAATGCAAAATATAACAAAATGCTTAAATTGACCAATTGATGTAGTTCATCCAAACTATGAGGGTATTGATTGTAAGATGCATTATTATTTTACATATAATTAAGAAAAACCACCTACCAATTAATTGTAAGACATCATTGACTAGGAGATGCATTTCCACTTCAGAAATGTTAAAAAGTTTTTTAAAAATATGTGTTCGAATTAACTGCAACAGCGAGGTTTTAAATTTTCCATTTGTAATGTTACTTTGATGTTAATGCACTACCATGCTATAATATTAAGTTATCAACTAGTAACAATCAACAATGGAAGTTTGGTTTCTAAACTGTTTTTTTCTCACTGACATTAAAGTTGATAAACCAAAGGGCACATCGAATCCAGGATTGGTTCTCAATACACATTAATTTAAACTCTTTCCTGATTGGAGTTTATCATTTAACTGTACATTGAGGTAGCTCATTTAATCAATGTTAACTATTATAAATTGCGATTGTAAAATACACTTCTGTACAAAGTTGAATTCAATTCTGAAACCTCTGAAGGAGGTCGTGGATTATTTAAAAGGAAATCTCTTAAAATAAACAACATTGTCTAAACACGAAACAATCAAGAAACAATATAAACTCATCTAGGCTAACGAAACAAACAGAAACGTTTAGTACTAGATTAAAACATCTTCTTGGACTGATTTTAAATTAAGGTCAACACTAAGTTACCTCACTATCCAGAGTGCCCCTCCTTTGCTTTATAGAGCTGTACTAGAAAGCACGGCTGTGCTGAAGATCCACCTGCGTTATTAAATCTTCTAGTAGTAAGCCATATTTAAAAAGGAAAACAAGAACAGTGAAATTAATTACTTAATTTAACATAACACAAAATATATCGTCGTTTCAACATATAATCAATACAAAATTTACCAGTGGTCTTAGACCTCCAGGGCATGGTTCACACTCAGGGCACATCCCAATTCGGTACTAGCCCCATTTCAAGCGCTTAATAGCCGCATATGACTACCCAATTAAACCGGAGTCTTAAGGGAGTTCAATAGTAATTGATTCTTTACATTACGAGTTAGAGAATTTCTTTTATATTACATGCGGTCTCTAAGTTTCTTAGAGATCCAAGAGACACAAGGAGATTATTTCACACTCAGGTTCGTTGTGATCCAAGGCTCCAAGGCGTTAAAAGCCGCGGGGGGTGGGGGGGGGCGATGGGAAACGCTTGCTCCCAGAAGCGTGGCCTGGGGAAAGGCCTAAGCCGCTCCGAGCAATGCCTGGCGGGGAGGCTGCGGGTGCAGCAGCGTTGGAAGCTGGATTGTGAGACAACCCAGGCGTCTGACTGGAGCCCCGTGTCTCCTTCTGGAGCGTCGTGGAACGGCAAAGCCGGACAGAGGGAAAGCGGCATCCAAATCGGACACAGGGTCACCATGCGCCTCCGCTGCAACGCCGGCCGCCCTGGGCGCCTGGGCCCCAGGTAGGCAGTGGCAGGAGACAGGAGCCTGGGGAAAAGCCCGGCCAGCATCCGACAGAAGCCTCCCAGGGGTTTGCTAGCGACCGTGACGCAGCCGGCGCGGAGGCGGCAGGGTGGGCGGAGGGAGAGGAGAGGCGCGCACCGCCCCTCGGAGGGGCGGGCACCGCGGTTGCGGGGGTGGGGGCGGGAGCCGGGAGGGGCGGGGCGCGTCGGGGAGTCGGGGCGCTAGCTGGTGGTTTCGATTAGTTCACGGAGCTGCCGCGGCAGAGTAGGGCAGGAGGTACGCGCCACGGAGTCCGGGGCGAGGTGGCGAGGCGGCAGGACGGCGGCGGCTGGGGCTCAGGCGCGCAGGGTCCGATCGGCGGCCGTGAGAGTGTAGAGGGGCACGCCGCAGCGCAGAGCCACGGCCACCTTGACCACCCAGCCCGACCACCGCAGCGCCTGCAGTCGTGAGCGCGCCCAGCGCAGCGCGCTGGCGAGTGCGCGCGGGCGGGGGCGCGCAGGTCCTGCCCGCCCCTTCCGTCCCCACCCCACTCCGCCCCTTCCTCTCCCCGTCTTCTCCCCTTCTGCGCCCCCGCTCCGGGCGCCTACCGTGTCCTCCTGCGGGAGCGCTGTCCGCGGCGGCGGCCGGAGCAGGCCGGGCCGGGTCGGGGGATGGCGCTGCTGGACCTGGCCCTGCAGGGAATGGCCGTCTTCGGGTTCATCCTCTTCTTGGTGCTGTGGCTGATGCATTTCATGGCCATCATCTACACGTGAGTGAGGGGCAGCTGGAGGAGCCCTTGGCGGGGTTTGGGCACGAGCGAGAGTGGGAGGGATTGCGCTTTGGAGGGTGTTAGGCTCGGGTTGGGGCACAGAGAGCTAATGCTCAGATGTTTCCTTCATTCCCTCTCTCCTGGACCAGCTGGGGCGGGGGTCCTTGGAGGGAAAAGTGGCGAATGAGGGGGTTGCTGGGTTGCAGGCGACTGCACAGCCACTGAAAGGGAGACTACGCTCTTCTTACGTGTCGCGCGGAAGGTTGCTTGCTTGGTTTGTGTGTTGTGTTTGATTTTTCCTCTGGGCCAAGATGTATGGTGTATTTTTTTTCTCTTGACCTGGGCTACGTTTCTATTTTGGTGATGATCGTTTCCACTCCTCTGGGAAGGTGCATACAGCCACCTGGAGACCTCCCTGAGGGTTTTCTTCTTCCTAGAAGAGCTCTATGCCCTCAGATAGGTGTGAAGCACCTGTCCGCCTTAAAAAATACCCACCAAACCTCCGACCTGGCATGACGGCCTTAGTCATGTCAGCGTGTACATTTCAGGGTGGTTTTCTCTCCTTTTTTTCCAATTTCTTATTTATTACCTTGTTTAGATTTGTGTGTCCCCCTCGCCCTCCACACACCTTATCATTGTTAATTTAACATACACTTCTTGAGGCCTTCTAGATGCTGTTCACTGGGGACACAGTGACGAGCCGGACAGAATTCCTGCCCTCATAGCGCTTACCGTCCAGAAATAAGAGACAGAAAAGTCCGAATAAACTTATTTCCAGCAGTGATCAAGTATGGATAAAACAGGGCAGTGAGAAATGGCACAGGGCATGTGGCTCGTTTTGATATTTCAGTTGCTTAAATGTCTTTAAACTGAAATCAGCCTTTGCAAAGAAATGAGACTCGTTGCATAGGTCATATCAGTGATCCAAATTCACTGGGTTTTTAGCTTCACAAAAGATGACTGTGCGTGGTTATCTTTCCCACCAACTAGACTAGGGCATATGAGAGACGGGGCAGACTTCAAGAAATTAAATAATTTTAGATTTTTTTCACTTTTTACTACATCAAGACTATTTTTTGTTTTTGGTTTGTTTGTTTGTTTGTTTGTTTTGGAAGGGCTGCCTTTCGTTAGTCAGTGCGGCCTCCTCTGGGACTGCGGAAGACGCCGCTCCGCTCCGTACGGGACGCGGCGGGCACTTCTCTGAAGATGAGGAAAGCGTGCCACTTGGATGCTGTTGGTTTTAGTTTGGGGAGTTTGTTAGCTGTACTCACGGAGCACATTCTGGAGTTCATGTTACATACACGAGGTTTTAGAAAACAATTTTGTTACTTTTTCCCATCATAAAAATAAAAAATGCTTTCTGTATAAGGAATTTACCCAACACGGACGGGAATGAAGAAGAAAGTCAAACACAACTAAAACGCCAGGACTTTGTCGACCTTTTGTGGCTATCCTTCTCATTATTTCTGTTTTGGGGGAAGGAAGAGAAGAGAGGGAGTGAAGGAAAGAGAAAGGGACTTTATTATGATTATTGTTCTGCAACCTGCTTTTAAAATCCGAGTATTTAATAAATGATTTTGGGGAAGCTCTTTCGGACAAGGCACTGTTCTAGGTGCTAGAAATAAGATTGAAGAACAAGACATACGGCTGGCTGCTCATAGGGAGCTTCTGCGTAAAATGTCATGAATATTTTTTGCGTGTTAATGTATGACCTCTGCATTATTTTACATAAATGAGTGGCATTTTCATTTCTGATGTGCAAATATGTATTTGTTGTTATTGATGGGCATTCAGGCTGTTTAATTTATCAAGATTAACAAACACTGATAAATTCATATGCATACATGTTTGAGAGATACCTGCTTGGTTTGTATTTCTGGAAGAGGTATTATCAGGTTGGGAGTGGGGCACATTTGAAACTTTGATACAAACTGCTCTACAGCAGCGATACATGACAGATACGCTGCAGTAATTTTTGAAACATGCAATGCCTGACTAGTCTGGGGCACTGTCTTCTTTTCACTTAGATTGTCAAATGAAAAAGTAACAACAGCCAACACAACAATTGCCAGCTAGTGTGAATGCATCAAAATTATACCAATTTTTTGTCAGATTGGCAGAAAATATATATAATAAATTTTTGGTGTGCCACAGATTTAGTAACTAGTTTATTTGTGCCATGAGATGAAAAAGATTGAAAATTGCTGGTCTACAGGAAGTTGTATCTATTCATAGTCCTGGTAACATTGTATGATGGTCCCCATTCCCCTTACTAAGTATCAGGCTTTTTACTACATACTGGGTTTTTTTTTCCCCATTGCTTTAATTACTAGTTCCATTGAATGCTTTTCATATATTTATGTTAGTTACATTTAGTTGTAAGTTACATGCTCACAGGCTTATGCT
>PVJI01002515.1:0-43698 GCA_004026765.1 Micronycteris hirsuta | reverse complement strand
CAACTTCATACACATATTTAACATGGAGAAAGTGTGTGTTCCTGTGTGTTTTAGGTAGTTTAGTCCTCTAATGTTTTCTGACTCAGGCACAGTTTTTATATCTTCTCTATTCCCCCCAATTACTATTTAGTTAGTATTTTTTTTGTAGTATTTTGAGTTTTCTCAGGTGTTTTTTGGTTTTTTTTTTTTACATTTTGTCGTATGAGATCTAGAGTCATAGTTTTAGGTTCACCTAAATATTTAGCCACTTTCCCCAGAATCATTTATTAAGCGATTATTTGACTAATCCACAGTTTTGAAATATTATATTTATTATAAATTCTTCTGAATACTTGGTATGTTTCAGTGCTCCTACTGCTGCTTCATTGATATGTTAGTTCTTGTATCAGTATTCATTCTTTTAATTAATGAAGGCAAGCTCCATCTTATACTTTTGCAAGCTTTTTTTTTGCTTTTGACACATTTTTTTAAAAGATGAACTTTAGAATCTTTCTATTCAGAATGAGTAATCTTGTTTTTTAATTGGAATTTTTAAATTTACAGCTCAGTTTGGAGAAAATTGACTGTTTTCAGCATAGCACCATGCTAGATATCCCCTCCCCCTATTTTATATGCACATTATGATAGTCACACTTCTTTATTTAAAATTAACACAAGGGATATGACCTAATATCCCAAGTAACTGTCTGGAGTGTTTAAACTTGAGACAGCTCCAGAATTGCTTTAAGTTCTTTATTTTGTACTTGATGATAAACGTCAATGTTTTCTTAAAACATTTCAAGTGTTGAGAATAGTGCAAACATTTAACTTAGTTGAGATACTGTAGAGAGGCTTTGTATTTCTTTTCTTTTTTTTTTTTTAGATTTTTTTTTTCCTTAGGCAGAGAGGGAGGGGAGGGGGGAAGAGAGGGAGAGAAACATCAATATGTGGTTGCCTCTCACGTGGCCCCCTACTGAGGACCTGGCCTGCAACCCAGGCATGTGCCCTGACTGGGAATCCAACCAGCAACCCCAAATCTATTTTTTTTTAAGATTTTATTTATTTTTCTACCCTGACTTGGATTGAACCAGTGCACGATAGGTTCGCAGGCCAGCACTCAGTCAATTGAGCCACACCAGCCAGGGCTGTATTTATTTTCTAATACCTCACAGAGTTGCCTTTTTTTTATTGACGGTAACAAGATTTGGAAAAGTTCTGTGAAAACAGAATAAAGAAAATGCAATTTATTTATAACAGATTATAATGATGAACTAATTAAAGGAATCACATAAATACCTTTCTGAAATGGGTAACTGAACAAGGAGCAAATAATCAAGAGCTTAATTTACATAGTGTAGATTAAATCTTAACCTTTTTCTTTTTGATAAGTTCCTTCTGTTTCTCCTTCAAAATTATTTGCATGTTTTATTTAATTCCTTTCTTGTTGAAGTAAAGATACTTCTCAGTTTAATTTGAGTTGTGTTGAAGCAGAAAACTAAATTTTTTTCCTCACCCTCTCTTTAGTTTCTTTAGCAAACTTGCAAATTTGATTTCTCAAAATTAAGCCATTTTGTTTAAAATATTCTACTACACATTCTGTATTTTACTTAAAAATATTTTCTAAACACATGTTCTATGTCCTCTCAAATCCTTTTGAAATAAGTTAAAATATAAATAAACTGAAATAAGCATTTATCAACACTCCTCTTCTAAAAACCTTGTGTATGCAACTGGTGGAAATTGAGCTTATTTTTAAAATTTTGTATGGCTCCATATCTGGTTTTCAGATTAAGGTGCATAATCTGTGGCCTCCTAATTGTTAAAAAAAAAATGTTTAGTTAATACAAATATTGTAGTAAAATTGTTGAGAAAAACCAAAAAACACTTTAAAAAGCTAATACTATATGTTCTCACCTATAAGAGGAATCTAATGAAGAAAATAAACTAATGAGCAAAATAGACCGGAAGCACAGAAATTGTGGAACAGACTGACAGCTATAAAAAGGGATAAGGGAGGTAGGGACTGATTGAAAGAAGGGGAAGGGTCCTGGCTGGTGTGACTCAGTGGATTGAGCACCAGCCAGTGAACCAAAGGGTTGCTGGTTCAATTCCCAGCTAGGGCACGTGCCTGGGTTACAGGCTAGGTCCTCAGTTGGGGGCACGGGAGAGGCAACCAGTCTATATTTCTCTCACACATCAATGTTTCTCGTTCTCCCTTCCTTCCCCTCTCTCTAAAAATAAATAGTCTATACTTTTTTAAAAAAGCCATTTAGTATGTTTCTTTTAAAAAAGGGGTAAGGGATTACTCAAAGAACATATATGAAGGACACATGGACGTGGACAGTGGTGAGGGGACTGATTATGGAAGTGGGGGCGGGCTGGCTGGGGAGAGAGTGGAACAACTAAATAGCATAAACAATAAGTATTTTAAAAAGTGAAAAAATTAAAAACCAATTTTTTTAAAATTAAATGAGGTATGTAATGGTATCTAGTTAATTGAGATTTGATGTTTTATTATATTGTATCTTCTAAAAATGAGATGGAGAGCTAAGTATTGGCCTGTATTTAACAAAAGGGAGCTGAATGTGATTAATACAATGAACAGTTCTTATTCAAAGGAATTATTTGTTCAGATTTCACAAATGTCTTTAGACTTCCTAGAAGCCTTCAGTTTTAGAAAATGAGGTAATTTATAAACCAGAAAATCATTTTTAATATTTTGAAATTGTATTCACTGGTATCTCTACCTACTGCTTTGTTCCTTTCCAATTTTAATATTTAACTGATGCTAATTTCATAACATTTCATATGGCACATGTTTGTGGGATTTCTGACTATAATGTTAAAGATAATATTCAAATTAGAGAACGTGAGGTTCAAGGCCCTTATTCCCAAGATTTCTTATTTCCTGACAATAACTAATGATTATAGCCTGTAGGCAGAGTTGGCTAAGTGATCTTTATGAGTTTTTTTTTTCTTTTTTGAGAGCCAATGTGGTCTGATAGTTTGGGGGCCGCAGTGAAATCATATAAAGCCTGGGAACAGTTGTTTCCCCCGTTTTAGCCCATAAGGAGCCATATTGCTGGGTGACAAGGTTATCTCAACAAGGTGCCTTGCCTTTTTTCTCCTCCATCTCCATTCTTTTTCTGCTCTCTCTCTTCTCCATTCCTCCCCTTGCTCAGATTATCACCTCCCCCACCCCGTACCTAATGTCCTAATGTTTAGTGGTAGGCTCTATCTTTTCTATTAAAATTTATCTTTTAATTGACTGGAGGTGCCAGGCCTGTGGGGAAATATATCTTCTATCCGTAATTATTAACTACCCTCTAGTAAACCAAAGTTTCTTTTCCTGGAGATTCTTTCCAAATTAATTCTGCCTTTTCTAACTTTTCTAGTATTGCAGCTTCTGTACCTGCTGCGTAGCTTTTGAATGGAATTCAAATACTCATAATATCAGGATAACTGTGATAAAATCTCACGGCACACACAAACTACTAAAATTGTGCAGCACACCCAAAAAAATGTATTCTATTTTTTGTCAGTCATTCCCATTGGACAGGTATTATTGTATTGGCTGTTCTCATTTTTTTTTATTTGACAATCTAAGGGGGAGGAGGTTGGTGCCCCTGACTCAATAGTAAGGTACTGTATGTTTTAAAAATTCTTGCAGCGCACCGGCTGAAAATCGCTGGTCTAGATCATTGCTGCCAGGACCACATTTTGGCGAATGAATAAAACAGTTGAGCCCCTTTCACTTGAGCCTGGGGAGACACTGAATTAGGCTAGATTTTGACACCTTTAAAAAACAAAAGGAAAATTGTAATGCATTGTGAATATTCAGTCATGGTTCTATTAATTCATCATCACTCCATTTTTCTACATTTTCCTACATCATTGGTTCTGTACACCTTCTCTCTACTCTAGATTATTTAAAACTACTGTATTTTGCCGTGTATAATGCACACTTTAGCCCAGATTTTTGAGGAGAAGATAAGGATGTGCATTTTACATGGGTAGTACCTGAAATACCTTGAATGTAACCATCTAAATTGTAAATGTGTGTTGAGTTGTCTCTTCTCCCAGTTGGTTTGTAAGCTTTTCCGGGTAGCGATAGTGCCTTCATGACCTCAGTGTCATTTGACCATTGCGATTTGAGGTAGATGGTCAGAATTTGGGATGCTTTCAGTGGCCGTGGACTTGAATGAACTTTATCGAACCAGAGGAAATTTTTATCTCACTATATCTAGTTAATTGCCAGGTAAATAGAAACAGGGCACTATCAATAACATGTTTACGTAAGATCTGAATTTCCCCCTAAGGATTTCCAAAGGGAATGCCTGTCTTGCTATCAGTAATCTTGACACTTACATCTGTGCTTTGGAGAATGTGAGCCCAGGGCTGTCCTGTTAGTTGGCATGCAGATCACTACAAGTGTCTCCCACTTTTCCTCCGTCCACAGAAATTTACTTTATACACAAAGTAGTTTAGTTTAACCCATTACATTCAGCTTTAAAAGATTGAGGAGTTGTGTAGAAGAGGATCAGGGCAGTCTCATTAACTTCCTTTTGATTTGAAAAGGAGATTTTGAGTTTATGGTATTGTGACTGAGCAAATGGGACCCTGTCCACATTGTCACCTTGCCCACATTGTCCTGTGTCACTTTGATGCACGAACCAACAATTAATGTTGAAGGAAACAGGTTTTTATTTACAGGAATACAACCTTAGGGGGCTTGGGGGGCTGAGGCACTCCTGGTCAGAGCCCTCCTCTCCCACGAGACCCAGCACTTCCCTTGCTCCCCACCAGGCTATAAGCCGAAACCATTCCCTAAAGTTCCCCATATCCCTATTTTTTTCTTCAGCCAGCTGCGCAAACAGGTCTCCGTCTTCTCTGGAAGGCACACTCTTGGGTTTCAGAGTTGCCACCCTCCACAGCAGCTCTCGTTCAGGATCTGGGGTACGTTGTTCTCAGCCTCCAGGTAGTGGTTAAGGGAAACACGTGCCGTGTTACACTGGGTCATGGTGGGGTCCAGGGAGGCACAGTCCCAAGAGAGTGGCTTCTCTGTACATCCTGCAGAGAAACCGAAGTCCACAGTCTCAGCATTCCCGGTCACCACTGAGCTCAAGCATCTCCCTCGAATCTGGGTGGCTAGGCAGGTTCCCACACAGCTCCATCAGTCAGCTTTGCCAGGTCCCTGCACAGCTCCACAGTTCTCTCCTTAACGCCGTTTCCTCCGCCCTCATAGCTGCTGCTTCTATGCTGCAGCCCGCATGGCTGCGACTCCTCATGGCTGCGTCGTTTCCTCGTGGCTGCCTCTTTCTTACTACACCCAGCAGCATGGCAGAATCCTGACTCCCAGCTGGCCCAGCTTCTGCTTTACACACCAGCCCTTATGGCTGAATCCTGACTGCAAACTGCATAGCTGCTTGCTGCTTCCTCTTTCAGACCTCATGGTCTGAAAATCCCCTTTTGAACCACTTGGCTGCCACCCTCTGCTTGATGAGCCACCCTTATTTTAAATGCTGACCTGGAACTTCCTATGTGACCTCATATCCTGCCTCTCCTACAATGTGCTGCTTTTGCCAGTTCCCATATCTTTTACCTTCTTTCAGCTGCCATCTTTAGTCAGGGCAAGGGTTCCCTGTAACACAGGGGCCTCCCCTCCCTACCTCTCATGCAGGCGCTGTATAAGCTCCCCCAGCGACATCACGAGTCACTATAGGCTCTGAAAGTTGAATAGTCCTTTTCGCCCCTTTTGCCCTGGGCAGTCCTCTTCCCTTCAAGAAGGACACAGCTCTCAACTTGCCATTGTTATAAAAAGTAACAACCACCGTATCATCCCTTCCCCTTCCCCCCAACCATGGGCTGTGGAGAATTTCTTCTATACCCAGGGGACCCCTGCTTTGCACCACATTACAGTATGTTTGAGGGTCTTCTGTGTTTCTGGGCAGGATCTGCTGGGGCCACATCTTCTGCTGGGTGCCTTTCTTACTTAGTTGCTATTAGCAAAATACCATGCTCTATTCCATACACTAGGGGCAACTATTGTCACCAAAGGGTTAGTGAGTTGGAAAGGAATTGAGGGGGAAAGAGCAAAATTACAAAGATCTATTTGTTTTCTGTGGCAGTGGAATCTTTTGTATTCTGGAGTGTATAAATCTATTATCTGGTGGAAATAGTCTGTGTTTTCCTATAGAGTGACCTCACAACTGGTTATTTTGTGTTCTCCAGGGAATCTTGTACATGCAGAATGTAGGTCACACTGGAAGGTGTGCTTTGTGTTGCTGATGAAACTCTTCCTATTAAAGAACTGAGACAGAAAAAAGAAAAGAAAAGAAACCCCTCCGCCTGCAGTACCACTTTTGGAAAAGGTTAAGGGCTATCTGGAAGTCACATTAGTCATGACACATACTGGTAATAAACACACAGTGACAGCCTTCCAAGGCACAATCATAAGTAACAACAGAAACCTTTAAGCATTGGAAATTGTTGGCACAACTTTGTGAAGTTGGGAACCTGCTGATAGAGCAAGTCAACCTAATTTGCTATGAAATATTAACAAGCTTGGTGGCACACAGCAGAGATAAATTCCCAGAGTCAGATCAGTTGGTTCAACTGAATCACACAGCAGAACTATAAAACAGCACAATCTAGGGCTATAAAGCAAGGTGGACTTTGCCCTCAAGGAATCCATATTCTTGGCAGCCAGAGCCAGGTCCCTGTGCCTCCCCCGTGGGAGGTGCAGCGCTGTATTAAGGTTGCTGCAAAGGCTGCCTCTTCTGACAGGGTGGAGCACAGCCCACCCTCTCTCAGGGGTTTTCCTTCCTGCCAGGCTTCCCTCCTGCTCAGAAATTCAATTAGATTTCAAAACTGTGACGTGAAGCATTTGAAAATGGTCCAAACTATTAAATAAACTGTTGAGTGAATGAGTGAGTGGGGAAGTGTGCTAAAAGATTAGAAGGATAAAACAAGAAGCTAAAATGGTGAAAAAAGACAGTAGCATTTGTAGAGACTGAGATGTTAGGAGGTAAGAATCAACTTAGAAAAATAAGACCATCCCATCCGTTCAAAAGGTACAAACCCTTATGCAGAGACGCAGTTTGGATTCATCAAGCTAGAGCGTCTATGAAGTCCAGCAGAACCCACCCCTGGATATTTCTTTGAAGTGTTCCCTGAATAGCTGTCCTTCTAGCTCACAGTAAAAAGCTGGAGTCTGGAGGCCTCTCTCTTTTGTCTATGATTCATCCCTCATGACCTTCGCACTTACGCACTTACGTTACTCTGAGATAGCACCGCAGTGGTCCCCGCGCTCCCGTCCCGCAGCTGGCAGTGACAGACGGCCCTGCAGCAACTTGCTGTGAGCTCCTCTCCCTCCTCGTCCTGGAGGGTGATGCGCCTTAATTACATAAATGATTTTTTTTTTTAACAGTGGTTCTAGCTCCTGAAAATTGCTTACTTACATTTCAGGATCATTTTATTCAAAATGAAACAAATCAAAACAGTTGACTAGCCCTAGAGAAGATCTGTTCCTTTTATACCCAGTGTGTTCCTGAAAACGTAACAAAATCACACTTGTGAAAATCAAGTGGAGGTACATGCTAGGCAGGGAGAGTCTGTTTCAAGAGAACTAAGAATATTATTAAAACCCCAAATTATGTTTCTGCTGGTTGAGGGGCCTGGCACGCGAGCTGCCACCGATGGAGAGCCTTCCAGGTTCTGGGGTGGGGCCCTCCCTTGGGCGCCAAGTGAGAAGCCTGCCTTGTAATCTTTGCTCTGGGGCTTTGTGCCTGGTAGGTGTGGTGGTTTTGTGGTCAGCAAAACAGAACAGAGTCTCTCCTGAAAGCCTTCAAAACATCAGTAATTACTTTGTACATTGTACCTGTTACTTTGTACAGTGTTCCTGTACCTTATACATTGCACCCATGGGAATTATATTACTTTTGCCTCTCAGCTCTTGTTGGGGGCAGGGCGGGGGGTGCATGGTAACAACCTCTCCCTCTAAGGGAGCCAAGTGAAGGGCGATAGCTGTGGTTCTGAAGACAGAGGAATTTCGAGAAGCCAGGACTGTGGCCTCCGCCCAACTGAGAATCCATCTCATGGTTTAAAAGGAGACTCCAGCTAAAAAAAAAAAAAAAGTAACAGGTCATTTTCAGTGGATAATAATTTATGATGTTTATGTCCTTCACTCTCATACTTGCCTTGTTTTTACATTTGGGATGATGCCTATAGAACTGTAAATTGACTCCTAAATATTAGGTATAATTTTGAGTATAATTTTATCCTAAATATCGGGTGTCATTTGAACTGCGTTAAATGTGTCTTATGCTATGTTTTGACTTTTTTTTTTTACCATGATTTGGGCTTTTGATGATTCCCTTCCCCCTTTAATCTTTCTTAACACATGAGAGTTGGTTTTCTGTGTGTTTTTTTTTTAACCAACATAATGGCCTAATGTTTAAATATATATAAATCTTTAAATATATGAATTTCCAGTTCTTCTGTTTTCTTGTAAGTCTCATGAATGTTCAGCATCTCTAAATCTCTTACCAGAACTATGGTAATTCAAACAAGTTACATTTGGTGGAAAATGTCCCTAAAATTAGCAGAGTTTTCCAAAATTACCAATAATAGCTCTCATTAAATGTTTACTTGGTGGTTGAACTCTCATCTGTTTCTCACAACTATTTTATGAGGTAGGTACTGTTATCCACACTTACAGACAAACGAAAAGATCCCTGAGGTAAGAGAGTAGCGTGCCCAAGGATAAGCACAGCTGTGAGGCTGGGAGAGAAATGCAGGCAGTCTGCCTCCAGCCCAGGCTCTCAAACCAGTGTGCAATACGAGACCTGCCCAGAAAAAGTCCAGCCATTGATAATATAACGAGAACAGTTTGCAGGACGCTGAGGTAACCTGGCAGCCAAGGAGCATGTGGACTGGAATGCGTATGCGTGACCAGTGACGACTTCGCTGCACTGGTCAGTGAGGGTGGTAGGCACCCTTGAGTGAGCGTGTGCACTGTGTGGATGTTACATTCAAAATGACTGAACCAGTAGAGCAATGACTCTGTATCCCTTTTTGTGGGCAGCTTGAACAGTCCTCCACAGAAACTGTTCAGATGACTCAGAAGGTCACAGCCATGGGCAACTGGTGATTGGCAGCTTCATCACGACAATGTGCCAGCTCACACGTGCATCACGTCTTGTGCAGAGTTTTTTTGATGAAATATCAAATCATCCAGGTGGCTCAGGGCCCCCCTAAGTTCAGACTTGGCACCCTGTGACTTCTGGCTTTTCCCAAAACTAAAATCACCTTTAAAAGGGAAGAGATTTCACACCATCGATAAGATTCAGGAGAATATGATGGGGCAGCTGATGGCACTTGGGAGAACTGGGTGAGGTTTGAAGGGAACTGAGGTGTCATTGTCCTTTGTACAGTGTTTCTTGTGTCTTGTGTCTTCTTCAGTATATGTCTCTATTTTCCATATTGTATGGCTGGATACCTTCTGGATAGACCTCATACACTGCCAGTAGCAACCTAAAAATAATCCTGGAAGTAATCCATAGGGACAGGGTATCTGAATGGGACTTTGTACAGTTGCTCTGAATCTTAAGTTTCTGATTATTGGCAACATTAAGATAACTATGAAGAGAGCCCCTACTCATTCTCTTGTACACTCTCTTCTCCATTCTCACGCCTCTCGTATTGTTTCTTCACAGGCTTCTGATTTCCAATCCATCCCATAACTGCTGATCTTTCTGAATTTCCACCTCAATTCTCACCAGTCCTTCAGTAATCTAGTCTTCCTAGGTCACTAGGGGGTCACTGCTGCCTGGGTCTCAACCCTAGAGATTCTGATTTAATTGGTCTGGGCATAACAAATGTTTTTTAAACTCCCCAGGTGGTTTTCCTCTGTGCTGTCAAGGATGAGAACAGCAGCCCTAGGCTATTTATCCAGCGGAGGGGCCTCTACCTCTTGGCTTCATTTAATTCTCCATCTAGCCCAGAACACACCATTCATCAGTTCATGTCTTGCCCCACTTCCTATCAGTCTGCCTCCTTATCTTGAACCCATCTCATAATTTATAGCTTCTTAACTTTCAGAATCCCACAGAGGGCAATGACACAGCCCTGCAGATTAGGAGCGCTGCGCCTTCACGGTCTCAGATCTCGGCTAAGCCCACGGTGTCATCTGGCAGAGCTTTGTTCCCGTTTTTAGCTTGGTCACCCATCACTGGCAGAACCTCTTCCAGCCTTCATCATCTCTCCCTCACGCTTGTCAGATTACCGTCACTCCTACTTCACACGGCGATCCTCGCATGTCATTAATTATTCTCTATTATCTGTTTCTTTACACTTTGACTAGCTCCTTTCCCTTGCCGTATATACTCAAATATTAACAGTTAAAGATAACCAAAGATTAAACTGAAAACCCCTTCCCCATCTAGTGTTTTGGCCCTTCTGCTCGCTCTCAGGTTTCAGGAGAAGCCGGCGTCTCTTCCCTGTGAGCACGTCTCGCCTCCCGTCCCTGTGCTTCTGTCTGCCCTGCTCCGAGTGCTCTGAGGTCCCGAAGTGCACAGGCTGGTGGTCGTTCCAGTTCTCGTCTTGACATTCAATGTTGTTCTTTGTTGAATCTCTTCAAAAAGAAAATAGCCTAGCTGAATTAACCCTTCTGTGACTTGGCTTTCTTTCTGATTATCTTGCTACTTTTCTGGTCACTCACTTACTCTTAGTCCCCTTCATGCGTGACTGGTTCTGTGATATTAGTTACATCGATTTGTGGCTACCTGTGAATGGCATGTTATACCTGGGAGAGCTTCTGTACTTACACATTGTAGCTGGCTCCCTTATTTTTATCTTTAGACTAGCCATGCTTCCTGAGCTCTAAATAGCTAACTGTATATCTAACTGTGTATCTGTGTGTTACTGGACCCAGGAGAATTTATAGTTACTGTAGTTGGTCTTCAGGGTGGTTCACTGCTGGCCTGCTTCAGAATTATTGTGAAAGTTTATAAAAATGTAGTCATACGCTCTGCAGCTGGTCCATTAAATGACGATTTCTACCGATGGGCACTCTGTATACTAACTGTCGAAAAACAGTGGTCTCCTAGATAAAGAAACATTGCCACTCGATGTCTTAATGACACCTTTAGTTAGTGTGTTAGGAACGATGCTTATCACCGTCTCCCATCTCGTGTCGTGCCCAGATTTTACGAAGGACACCACTAGTCACCTAAATGTGAACCGGGGACTCATCCACGTATACTCCTCACTTTCCACCCCCCTCATTGCCCATGGGCCAAGCCCCATGAATTCTGAATTCTTCCTTTCTCTTCATTTCCTTTGCTACCTCCTGCTACCTCTTTAGTTTGTGCACCTATATTTTTCCTTTGGACCTTCATGTACAGGGTCGGGCACAGATATTGCCCCTTTTTAATTACAAAATATTTTTTTACAAAATGATAAGCATGTCATTCTGTAGCATAACAATGTCACACTGAAGTATACCATATGACATTTCAGGTGAAATGTTCAAATTGTAACTGTAGATTATTACACCCATATTATTGCCCTACCACCCACACTCAAGCAGGCCTTTCTTCTGCCAGGCCCTGTATTTCCCCTCACCTTCCCACTCCCCGCCCTCTGCTTTATTCTCTTAACTTCTGAAAATACAAAAATGACCCTTGTTCCTTTCCGTAGTCTTTCGTGATTGTTTCTTGCCTATGGGATGAGGTACAGGCCTTTTCAGCCTTGTCAGTGAACTCCGGGAAGAGTTTGTATAGCAGAGATGAGTCTTAAAGCCGTGCTTCTCAAGGTCAGATGTGCCTGTGAACCACCCGGAGATCTTGTTAAAATGCGGGTTCAGTTTCAGTAGTTCTGGGGGTGGGGCCTGGGAGTCTGAATTTCTAGCAAGCTTCCAGGTGATATCTGTGCTGTTGGTCAGTGGACCACCTTGGGGAATGGAAGTCTTAAATGGCCACCTCCTAGGAAAAGTCGGACGCTTCCTTCCATCTGCTCTCAGAGTGGTCTAAACCTGGTTTCTTTCCAGTCTGTTTCACACTGCATTTATATATAGAAGCTTGTACAAAACTGCTTCTGAGCCCTGGCTGGTGTAGCTCAGTGGATTGAGCGCGGGCTTGGAACCAAAGGGTCGCCAGTTCGATTCCCAGTCAGGGCACATGCCTGGGTTGCGGGCCAGGTCCTCAGTTGCGGGCCAGGTCCTCAGTGGGGGCCACATGAGAGGCAACCACACATTGATGTTTCTCTCTCCTCCTCTCTCCACCTTCCTTCCCCTCTGTCTAAAAATAAATAAATAAAATCTTTAAAAAAAAAAAGTGCTTCTGAATAAGAAGTGTCCATTTCACACAGGAGAAACACTTCTAGTCTAAACACAGGTTATGCACACACACACAGACACAGCCTCAAAATATGAAAGGAAAATCCCCAGGTCCCAGAAATGAGAGAAGACAACACAGTGAGTTGGACTTGTCTGCTAATTTTAATCCCAGTGAGAGTTCTGTGGGTTGGTTTCTAATTATTGATTTTTCTCCTTATTATTGGTTGTGTTTTCCTGGTTCTTTGCATGCCTGGTAATTTTTTATTAGATTCTGCATTTATCTTTGCTGGCTGCTAGACGCTTGTATATTCCTGGACTTTCAACTCTGTCTCTTCAGTTCAGGGGGGTCTGCCGGGTTCTGCCTGGGTTTCCCTTCCCTGTGCTGTAGCCTGAACAAGATCTCCCAGCAGGACGCTGGGGTACTTGGAGGGCTCCCCTCATTTGTTTGCCGAGTCTTAGGAATCACTATCCCTTTTTACCTGATTGCCAGTATCTTAAAAACTGTTGTTTCCTATATTTTGTCTGATTTTTAAAAAATTGTTTCAGGTGTGAGAATAAACAGTCCCTGTTTCTTCACCTGGTCTAGAAGTTGAAGTTCTGGGTGGTGGGAGTGGGGAGGCCAGGGTTTTGATACATATATAAGGACAGAGACAAGACTGCAGGCTCTTTATAATGGCCAATATAATGGCCGAACACTGGAAATAACCCACATGTCCGTCAACAGAAGTAGATAAGTAAATCGTGGTTATATTAATACAAGGAATACTGTGCTGAAATGGGAGTGAATGTAAAACCACAAAGAGGAATCTCATAAACGAGCATATCCTATGGGATTCTGTTTAGATTAAATTTTAAAACCAGCAAAATTAGACTGTGGTGTTGGAATTCAAGATAGTGGTTACCCCCTCGGAGGATTAAGTAGAAGGGGACGTGCAGGGACTTCTGGGGTTCTGGTAATAATACTCTGTTTCTTGATCTAGGTAGCAGTTACTCGAAGTTTTACTTTAAGAAAATTCATTGAGCTGTATACTCGATGTGACTTTACTGTATATATGTTATGCATCAGTTAAAAGTACCTCCCCACCCCAAAAAGGTCAGGGTTGTAAACCACTTGAATGATAGGAAGGTAGACCTGGATTCCTAGTATAGAACCCGAAACCAAGAAAGTACCCAGGATCCTCGAAGAAAGCAAGCACAGCAGTCCAGGCTAAGGGCAGAATCGGGCACCCACGAGAAATCCTGTGCAACGTGTGGGTGCAGGAAGCTCAAGCTCACACTGTGTAGGTGATGCAGAAACCATGACCTGAGATACTGAGTCACTGTGACCTGAGGTACTGAAGTCAAAGCTGGAGGGAAAGGCAGTGAGCCCTGTAGGGCCCTGTCAGAGCCACTCATTAAAGTGACTCATGTGGAGGACAGGACCCCTCAGGCCCCTTCTGAGCTACCAGGCAAACGGTATTGTCGTCAGTTGCTTCGCCGCGAACCTGGAGAGGGCTTCATTGTTGATGGCGAGTCAGAATGCGTCTTTGATAAATACTGCATGCTTGACATGAGAAGCTCTTGGAGGGCTGGCTAGAAGACCTGTCAGCATTAGCGTTTAAAGTGAAATGTCTTCATGAAGAAGAGGAAGAAAGGGGAAATAGGATCAGCACTTGACTGTTCAGCACTGTTTAAATTATCCTGGTTTTTAATCGAAAACGTTGCCAAATGCAATGTGTCAGGCAGTGGGCGAGGTTTCTCTCTAATTGGTCTTCACTGCACATGCGTGGTTTGATACAGTTTAACAGCACTTAGCGATCATACAGTGGGTCCAAGGGATAAAAATTCTCAAACTCTTTGATGATTTCACTATCTTTACATCTCATTCTCTCTGGGCTGTACTCTGGATTATTTCTTCAAATCTAGATTCCAGTTCTCTTTTAAATTGGCAATCGTCTGTTTCACCTATTGATTGAGTTTCAGATGTCAGCGATTATATTGTTCACTTCCAGACATCATGTGATTCTTTTCATCTCTTCACGGCACATATGATGGTCTCTCTCATTCCGTCTGTTGGGTTTGCTCAAGCAACACAGGTTGTTTGCCCCTGGGGTTCCAGAGCCATACTTTGCCTTGCAGGGATTCCGTGTTTACACTGGGTTCTTTGAGCAGTTTTTCTGTGATTCTTGTCTTAAGTCTGTCACCATCTCTAGGTCATCGAGCAGCCAGCAGATGGCCCCGGGGCAGGCAACGGTGGCAGCACTCAATGACTTAGAGCTTTCTCCTTTCTGCCCTGGGAGGTTTGTCCTAACAGTACAGTCCTGTGTTTAAAAAATGCTATTAGTGCACTTGTATTTAAAAAGAGGAGAGAAAAGTATAAATATTATGTAAGGGTTTGTATATATGTGTGTGTGTTGGCCTGTATATGTATTAAGAAAGCCTCTGGAAGGATAAAACAAGACACTAATAATGCTGCAGAGGTGGTGATGGGAATGAGGCAGATGAGGGACAGGGGGACAGGAAGACTTACGAATTTCTTAATATTTTTTGTGATTTGAACCAAGTGATGGCTGTATTACCAGTTCAATCAGTGAAGTATACAATAAAACTTCCCTTCCCCAGCAATCTAGAGGTTCTGTACGGAGTTGGTTTCTCTAGACATCTAGTCTACTATTTTGTTAGAAATGGAATAGTGGTCATTTTTGTGGCTATATCAATTTTAGATCATGGATTAACCTCTGTCCAGCCCTCCTGATCAACTCTGTAGATCAGTATTTTCCAACTTGTTTGTGGCAAAGAGTCACTTCTTTAAAATTTTCCAGTCTGTCATGGACAGATACTTTGGTAAACTACAATAAAAATTAATTACTGATTACGTGCTTGGATGGCCTGGCAATGTCAGATTGCTATGAAAGTTTTCTCTCTATTTCTTCTCCTCTCAGACCAGTAAAAAGCACCTCGTGGATGGGCCCTCACTGAGCAGCCTTGCTGTGGGCAGTGCTCCATTGTTGGCATTTGGTGTCGTGGATATGAAATTGATATACCATCTTTTAAACTTCTTGTTGATTTTAAGTTTTTTCCATGGGTGGTAGCCTGTTTTCTTTCTGTAAAGATGCTTGTTTGTCTGGCCTTACTTGAAACATTAGGCATTTACTATGGTAGATCTCTGCCAGTGGCTGGCAGCTCTGGGCGATAGTACTGGTGTACTTCCAGGAGTTACTTGTGGATAAACAGTGCATTTCCTCAAACCTAATATGCATTCATGCTGGTGCTTTCTTGATTGTCTAGAAGGTCTCATTGGTCGGTTTCCATGCGATTAAGTTAGGACTGCCACCTGGCTGCCAGGGATCATAAGATGCCATTGACTTCAGAGATATTCAAATGTGAAAGAATGTGTGTCTTAAATGAGCTTGCAGGTGGCCCTGCGATTGTTCCAGGCTCTGTGCAGGGCTTGGAGACTTGCTTATAAGAAGGAAGGAGTCGGCCTTTGGTGGCTTCCTTTAGATACCTGACCACTCTGCTGAGTGGCATCTCATTTCTTTATCATGACAGCCTGGCATTCCCTGGAGCACATTCTCTCTTTCCTAAATAGACACAACTGCCCTCCTTAGGAGCCCAGTGCAGCAACACCCTTGGGATGGACCAGCACTGGGGACCTTGGCCAACATCTCTGTGAACTGGTGGCACTGGTGTGTTTTCCAGTGTCACAAATGCGCATTTTTCTCATCCCCGAGATTTTTTTTTTTTCTTACTTCAACCTTCCCCTGACCCACCCCTGCCATTTAGAGCTTGTGACTATTGGGAGTTCTGCTGGTTATCCCGTTTTCTTGCTTGCCATGTGGACGGCTTGGTGCTTCCTTCAGTTGTGTTATCTGGACTATTTGTTACACAAATTTTCCAGTTTTTTTCTGGTTATGCTTCCATATTTTTGTGGTGTAGATGGGGATTTTTTCCCCGCCACACTATTTTTCTGTTCTTTGGCCAGTTTGATGGCAGTGTGGGAGGAAGAGCAGTTAATGTGTGGGCTCACACTGTTTGTTTCTCACCGTGTATTTATCGAATGTCTACGCCTGGCATAGATCCCTAGGCACTGAGAGGACAGCAATGGACAACAGTCTTCAGCTCCCGCCTTCACTGGGCTATTCCTTCCGTTAGTTCTGGTTTTCCTAACCTGGAAGCTTCCCCGGTTCTACTTTCATTTTCAGATATCCTTAGAGGAGAATGGCCATTAAAAAAATAACCTAAAATTTAGCAGTTCTTGATAACTTGGTACATACGATATAGATTTGGCACCAAGATAGTCTCCAGAAATAATGCATGCAACCTTTGCTTTTAGGCGATTGCACCTGAACAAGAAGGCAACAGACAAACAGCCATATAGCAAGCTCCCAGGTGTGTCTCTTCTGAAACCACTGAAAGGAGTCGATCCCAACCTCATCAACAACTTGGAAACATTCTTTGAATTGGATTATCCCAAAGTAAGTACAGTACTGTCCTCATTAGAAATGGGCTAGACTGTTGTGTGCTGTGTGCGTGCGCATGCCCCCTCTCTGTCTCTCTCTCTCATGGTAAATACTTAAAGAGGCACTTTGACACTGTATAACGTGAAAGTATGAAGAATTCATGATGATGTCAACCCCCAAATTTATGCCATTGTAGCAGTTGTCACAGGACAGAAATGGGGTGTGGGACGGGTGTGAATTTCTTTTCTAACCTCCTATATGTCTGTCTGAATTAGAAATCCCTGAGTAAACCTCCTTGGACTTGGTGTTAAGTACATGGTGGTTTGAACATGAAGTCTTGTCCCACAAGAGTCCCATGTGACCAGTAGGAAGAGGAGGAGGTGAGAGTGGAAAAGCAGGGCTCCTTGGGCTGAAGTGGGATGCAGGACAGTTCGAACTCGACGGAAATCCCCTGGAAAGTCTGGCTTTGAGCCAAGAATAGGTTACGATTAGTGGTAAGGTAGGGGCTTCATTATAGCTAGTTTTCAATTTACTTATTTTTCTGTTTTGTTTTTTTTTATTTATTTTTAGAGAGAGGGGATGGGAGGGAGAAAGAGAGGGAGAAAAACAGCAATGTATGGTAGCCTCTCACATGGCCCTCACTGGGGACCTGGCCTGCAACCCAAGCATGTGCCCTGACTGGGAATCGAACCACAACCCTTTGGTTCCCAGCCCACGCTCAATCCACTGAGCTACACCAGCCGGGGCTTATTTTTCTGGGTTTTAATACCTAATTGCATTGCTCGTATCCTGTATCTATATGATCTGTATTGCGGGAGAGAACATAAGACACCACACTCAAAGTAGGTGACTGGCCAGTGGCGCTGAATCACTGGAGCCGCTGGTTATTTATTGATTAACTCCTTTACATAACATCTCTTAAATCAAGTAGTGCTTGACAGTTTCCTTAGTGACTTATGTTTTCTTAGTGACCTGTTTCCTAGTGACCCAAGATTAACCAGTGGGTTCGTAAGCTCTCTGTACTTCATCGTATAGTTAATATATTCCTGACAGGTGCCATGGGTTTGCTTCTGTCATACAATATTTCTGTTGACCCGTTTCTACAACTACCCTCTGTTGGTTTCCCGCATGTTCTCCTAGCCCCGCTTCCCTAAGTAATTTTGCCCCGCTTCCATGGATGACTCGTTTAGGTTCATACATTGGACTGCTCCTGGAGCTCACAGTATTTTGCAGCCTCTACAGGGTGTGGCTCATATAATGGAACCATCCCTGGCGCTCACAGTGTTCTGCGGCTGCTACAGGATGCTTCCCACACTGTGTGTCTGTACACTCTGTGTGCTCCCTTCGTTGGGGAACTTCCTGGAGATGGGAGCGTTCTTTTCATCTCTTCCCTTTAGTTTCTTAGCGGAAGTTAATATTCCTTGATTTTTGTAGTTAGTTTTTTTTTGGGGGGGTGGGGGGGGTGGCAGCTTTTTAAATTGCCTATTTGAGACAGTGCTTTTGAAAGTGCTTTCTGGTGGTGGTAAATTACTTATGAGAAGGATGTTTCTTTAAGTTTCTACTTGCTTGATCTTAGTCTAGTTAAATTTTCCCTCTGTGGACTCTATTCTCTTCCCTTAATTTTTACCCTTCTTGTCTCAGTTTTTCCATAGTTTTGCCACTTGGAGACTCTTCTCCTTTTATTTCTTTAGGATAGTGGAGCCCAAGTAGTGAGAAGGAAGATGATATATACAGACCACACTTCTCATGGTGACTGGTTTTCATGCTCTTATTTTTTTTCTTTTAGCCTTTATTTCTCTTGGTAGCACTAATAAAAAGAATAGAAAAGACACAGATATGATAGCCTTAATGCAGCTCTTATTAAGTATGTAGACATGAGTGTCATTTAGTTACTTTTTTAGTGTTACCATGTTCAGAGTTTGGAGTCTAGGTATTTAAGCTAATTTGAAGCAAAAAAAAATTTTCTTCTAGTTTGTGTGTGCTTGTATATAGGGAATAATTTTAGTAGTCTGAATTATATGTATGTATGCATCTATCCAATAAATTAAATATGTAATTTTTAAAAAAGATAAGTACTTGATTTAATTTTTTTTTTTTTATTAAATTGGGGGGTAACATTGTTAATAACAGTGTATAAGTTTCAGGTGTGCAACTTTATAATGCCATCATCTGTATATTCTATTGTGTACTCACCACCCAAAGTCTGGTTTCCTTCCGCCACCATGTATTTGACCCTGCTTACCCTCTTCATTCTCTCCCTGACAGCCTTCCCCTCTGGTAACCACCATGTTATTGACTGTGTCTATGAGTTTGTTTGTTCATGTGTTGCTTTTTGTTTTACATCCCACAAATAGGTGAAATCACGTTCTTGTCCTTTTCCATCTGCCCTATTTCACATAACATAATGCTCTCAAGGTCCATCCGTGTTTTTGCCAGTGGCTACATTTTATCTTTTCTTATGGCTGAGTTGTACTTGATCTTTTTTCAGACTGAAAATGTAAACATTGGCCTTTTATAATTCAGGAAGAATTCTAAAAATAAAATTAATAAGTTTTACAGTAAGATAAATGGAAGTTTTCCAAGCCCCACGTTATATAAGCAAATGCAAAGGAGAATTTATTTTTATGAATGAAAGAGTATTTTCATGGATGATGAGTAAATCTCAGAGCATAGCTAAAAGTCATATGAATTTATCCTGGTGAAACTTAAACTCACATTTCAATTTTCAGTTTTTAACCACCATCCTACACTTTCCCCCTTCCCCACTAAACCACTTTTAAAATCTAATTATGGAGTTTTTATGTTGCAACTCTTGTGAGATGATATTCGTGGAATTTAAATGGTTGCAGAAGCTAGTGTGGGTTTTAATTGTAGAAAGAGTTTTCAAAAATAACTCCAGGAACACACATAGCCATTAATTATGAACATTTGGGATGAATCAATAATAGCTTTCTTGCTCTGAATTTTTTTTTTTTATTATAATTTTGGGGTTATCTCAAGCCCTGGTTTTCATAGTTCTTTTTCCACTTATGTCATCGAGGCATTTAACTTGGTTTAGGAGAAAGCTATTTTGATACTTTTATAAAATGAGTAACAGTATATGCAAGGGATTGTTTTTATTCCTTTTTAGATCACAATTTTATTTTCTAATTGTAAAAGTATTGTTAGTTGTGTAAATAGAAAATTTAGAAAGCAGAGGAAAAGTACAAAGTACCTGCAATCTAAAGGAAAATTTTGGTCTCACAGCATTTTATTTGCTTTTTTTTTTTTTTTTAATTTATTTTTAGAGAGAGGGAGAAAGAGAGGGAGAGAAACAGCCATGTGAGAGAGAAATATTGATCGATTGCCTGTCCCACAGCCCAGACATGTGCCCTGACCAGGAATTGAACCAGGGACCTTTTGATTTGTGGGATAGTGCCCAACCCACTGAGCCACACCAGTCAGAGCTTATTTGCTTTCAAAAAACACCAAAAACCAAATGCTGTTTATTTTGCCAAATAATTTACATGCATTGCCAAATGCAAATTTTCCACAAGAGGCTGAAGTTACAAGTTACACCGCTGACACATGGCGCAGGTCCGAGTGTGAACAGATGACTCCCGTGTGTCCCCAAGGAGGCACGTGGCCCTGAAGGGAGCATTCGTGTGCACGCCAACAGGCCCAGTGCACTTTTAACATTTGTATTTTGTCGCGTGTGAACATTGTTTTACAAAGGTGTGGAAACGTTTTCATTCTGGACATAATAGGCCATTTCATTATAGGCCATTTGGGAAGAAATAGAACATAGGTTGAAATTCTAAAATTTTATTTAATTTTGGACATGAGCAAGATTTACTGCTGGTATTTGTTCTAAATTTCTAGGTTTAAATTTCAGCGAGATTATTACTATACTAATTGCCTTGAAAGATTTCTGTGATTTAAATGTCTTATAAATCTACCTACTGTTGATACATAATCCTTGATTAAAAAATTGTTCCTTGGAAAAAGTATAAGAATGAAAAAGTGATACAGTTCATTTTTCATGAAACTGAGTGCTCATTTGGTATCAGCATAGAAGACATTTGGGAGAGATTCGGCAGTGGTAGGGAAACGCAGTAGCCTGCATCTTGAGGGCTTTACTTCAGCGAATTCTGGCCATATGAAGAATTTTTAAATTAATGGTCAAAGAATTATTAACAGAGTGAGGCTATGGTAATTTTTATTTTTTATTTTTATTTTTTATTTTTATTTTTTGCAAATACAGAATTGGTTTAAAGTGTTATAAGTCCAGTGAATGTTTGAATTCTTTATTGCCAGGGATGTCACCATCCTTAAGAGGAAATGTTTGTTTGTTTGTTTTTTTTAACCGAATAGTTTTCCAACAAAGAATTAACAAAATTAATCATCAAAAGATGAAGCCTAATGTATGTAATAAAACTTTTAAGAAAGATTAGGGGTTTTTCAAATAAATATCAGAACTATATAAACTACTTAATTCTTAAAAGTAGGTAAGTATTTAATATTGTTTAAACTTTAAATTCAGAGCAGTTTTCTTACAAAACATTTCCTACCTGGCATCTACCTTTCACTCAAAAGTTACCCTAGGATAAGTTCCTTAGCTTAACAAGTACATTCATTGCCTCCTCTGTGCCAGAGAATGTTCTAGGCATTCAGGGTCCAAGTCCGTTTTGTCGCAGAATTTATATTCTACTGTAGCCCAAATGTCATCCTGAGATTTTTCTGTAAACATCATGCTTAGTTACAAATAATTAAAGATATTTCTACTCAATATGCAGTATAATTGATTAACATAGTAAAAAATTTTTCTATTTTAACACTTTTCGTACCGCTCACGAGTTTTCTCGTGTTCCGTGCACCATCTGTTAAGGACCGCATCATGAGATGATTTAATTAACGTGCAGTTTGCCCAATATCGTGCGGTCCCTGGCATATGTCTTAGAGATTTCTACGCGGTGCGAAATGTGTTAAAAGGATATTTTATGTTGTTTACTATAGTAAAAACTTTATATTCCTAATGTCTACAGGGTTGAATCAACAAGGAAATTTTTTCTGATAATATTTATATACCTAAACCTAATATTTTTATTAATATTACTTTTTTTTCAAAAGCAAAATAAGTAACATGATTATTTCAGTTTCAGATATTCAGTTCTTCAGTATCTAAGGGCTGAACCACAGTCTGTGGGTTTTCTGTACCTCCCCTCTCAGCCTTTCAGTCATCTCATTGTTTGGAAAATAAAGGGAAAATTGGTCATTGTAGCCATAGATTTGATGGAGGCCAACCTTCTCACCTTAAGTGCCCTGAGGTTTATCTCTAGATCTCGTGTATTCATGCTGTATCCATTTATAGTGGAATTTACTATACTTTACATCCCTTTCAGATTTATGAAGTATATGTTTTCTTGAGATACTTATAAAGTGTAATCTTTTTAATAAACACTTCTTTTGAACATATGTATTTGTACCTAATCCTTTAGATAATATCAAACACCTGAAAAATTATTTTTGTTTTAGCTAAAGAAGTCTTTCACCAATTTAATATCTGTGTTTCGCCAATTGCAGTATAGTTGGAGTGATTTCACTATTCAAACACAGAGAGAGTCTTAGCAAATAAAATGTTTACTCAGACTGTGAAGACACAGGTGTGATTATCAAAGCTGAAAAATGAAGATTCCTGGTTGAAATCTAATACTTTAGAAAACACTGGGAATGCTGCATACTGTTGGGTATAATTTTCAATATCACCAACAAATAAGTGAAAGTTGCATGTTATATAATAGAAGCGTGAACAATTTTTTTGATAATGTATATTGAGTTTTGTTTGCTCCAAGGCTAATCAGAAAATATTTGTTTTTATTTGAAATTAAGTTTAAGGGGTATAATCAATAAAAAGAAGAACTAATAAAAAGAAGAACCTTGAATTTGAATAAAGGTAAACTATACATATTCCCTTACTTAGATTATTAATACCATATACTTCTCAAAAATTTTTGCTATAACTTCATATAACTTTTTTCCTTTCCAGTGAGTACATTTCTAGTACTACCTTTTACAGAGTTTTCTTCTGCTGTAGAAAAAGGCTAAGATTAGCTTTTTAATTATATTGCTTATAAACATTCTCTTTCACTATATTTACTCATACCTGCAAAACAGCATAAATTATAAAACCATTAAAGAAACTGCTCGTTTGGAAAAACAAGGAACTCTTTAGAGCAAGCCTGGCTGAGCAGCTCACTATAGTAGGAAAGCTAATTGTTACTATTACCCTTCAGAAAGTCACTTAACCTTTCTAATCTTCATTGTTAAGGTCAGTGCCTTTTGGCTGCTCACCCAAACATTGTTTTGAAAGTCAAGTTGGGATGCGAGCTGACACTTTATAGGACTCAGAGTCAACCCTCTGGGAAATTTCAGGGGTGCGGCAGGAGTGGGGCCCTTCCACTTCTCAGATTTTCATCTCGTCTCGGGAGACTTGGTAGCTGTAAAGTTGGTCTCGATACCTCTGGAGTGGCAGTTTGATTGGTCAGTGTTAAAGGTAGAAAATTGGGTAGAATACAAGAAAACATTTTCTTCACTTGAGAAAAATCTTAACTCATTTTCTTCTTCATGGGCCTTTGTCCTCTTTTGTGCTCAAATCGCTAATTTCTAAATTGCCAGTTTTTTCTGAGACATGATATAGTATGCAAACAGTAATGATTGTGCTCTAGGATACAGTAAACATTTTATTTCTGCTTTTTATTTGTGTATGCTTATCAATGGAAGTAAATAAAACAGACCTTCCCTTTACGCAAGGTAGGCCCTGCCTGCGTGTTAGACACTTTAAACCTTGCGTTCTTCGCTCTTTATTTTTTACAGCACATAGCTTTGTTATTTTTGTTCATTGAGATAATTAACCTCCCTCTTTGGCTTAAAAGTGTCCAACCTGTTTTAGAAAGAGGGTTAGTAGGAAATTTGTCACTGACTGAATCAGCATGAATTTATCACTTTTGGGAAAGAAATTGCTACTTAGAATACGTATCCCACAGAATACCAAACTAGCATCTTTGTATGTGAAAGCGAACATTTTTTTACTATTTAGTTTACTAAACATAACTTAGAGGTCAACATTTTATAAACCTGGTTACATGTGAAAGTCACCCCAGAGACTGATTTAAAAGTATAAGGCTGGGTTCCAGTCCCAGATTATTTTTAAAGTGTAGTAAATGTGCCGGGGTAACTTTGACACAACCAGTTAAGTGCTGAGAAATGACTTTTCATTTACTATCAGTGAGTAAACATAGCACTGGGCAAAAAATCATATATATACAGACACACATATACATGCATGTGTATATGTGTGTACACGCATACATATATAAACCCATATATGTGTGTGTATACACACACATATGTATATATCCTGATATTTTCATATATCCTGAGTATTTTCATAGTTAAAAGGCTAAGTATGCTTTTCAAAATGACACATTTTGAATCAAATCCAATTCTATTTTATTTCCAAAAATTACTATACAACAAAAAAATCTAATCTCACTTTGTCTTTTTCACATGCAGAGTTTAGCAAAGCCCTTCAAATTCATCATATTGGGACTCAGTATGTAATTTATTGCACCTTCATGAAATGATAAGTTCAGAGACAAAGTTCTAGGGGATGGAGGATGTGTTCCTTTTGCTTTCTGCATTGCTTTTTACACAGCCAGGCACTGTGTGCACATTTAACAAACCTGCAGTGATGAAGGGCACGGAGAAGCTTAAGATCCAACTTAATTACTAGGCCATGCCTACCAGGGAATGGCAAGACTTCAACTGGCAGGGCCGCCAATCTCTTCATTATCGCTTCAGCTTGCAAACAGGTGCCTGTTCTGAAGAAGTGGCTCTGATTTACAGCCAACATTTAATATCATAAGTGTTTGCATCCATTATTCGTACTCTCTTAACTTTTAAACTTTTTGTGTACAATTGCTTCTTTTTCTTAATCCTTTTTTTTTTTTTTTTTTGATGGGGGAGAGGGAGAGAAACATCGACGTGAGAGAGAAAAATTGATCAGTTACCTCTCACACGCACCCTGACCAGGTATCAAACCTGCAACCCAGGCATGTGCCCTGACCAGGAATCGAACCTGCCACCTTTCGATTTACAGGGTGACGCTCCAGCCCACTGAGCCATACCTGCCAGAACCTTGCTGCCTTTTGATCAGTCAGTAAAGACTGACAAGTGCTTCTTTTTGTAAAGGAGGCTAATTTACATGTAATGTGTTCTTTGGTTAGTATGAAGTGCTCCTTTGTGTACAAGACCATGACGATCCAGCCATTGATGTCTGTAAGAAGCTTCTTGGAAAATATCCAAATGTTGATGCCAGATTGTTTATAGGTGAGTTACAAATCCCACAATAACTATTTTGCTTTAATAGTATTAGATGGCGGCAATCTTTAAACTACAGATGAAGGTGTAAGCCACCCATTGAAGTTATTGGCATGTTTGCTTCATGCATGTTAGTTAGAGTAGCAAAAGGTGTTATATCCTTATGAGAATACTTAAGTTATAAAAACAAAGGGGTTTTTTCATGCCTGGGATTAAGAAAATGAAGAAAAATAACCCCAAATTACGTAACTCATCAATCAGATACAAGACTCTATTATTTTTGCTTCTTTAATATTTTCACTGTGTGGCCTTTTCTGCACCTCATTCACTGTAGTTGGTAGTTAGCAATAGAATTCACTTTTATTTTGCTTCAAAAAAGAGTATTTTTCCAAAAGCTTGTAGGCTTATTCTAAAGACTTATATAGAGGTGTATTTTCCATTAAATATTGATTTATGCTGTTAATACAAAAACTTAAGAATTAGAAAACTGAACCTAATACATTTTTAAAGATAAATGATAAAATTCTTTTTTGACAGTGAACTATTTTTCCTAAATATGTCTTTATGAATAATAAGGAAGGTAAACCATAATGTTAAAGTATTTTCATTTCAGTTATTAAATATGCAAGTACATTTCACATCTCTACTGTGTATCTGTGTAATAGAAAATATTTTCAGTGTTGCATGAATTTTTCACTGCTGTACCTTTAAAATTTTAGGTGGCAAAAAGGTTGGCATTAATCCAAAAATTAATAATCTAATGCCAGGATATGAAGTCGCAAAATACGATCTTATCTGGATTTGTGATAGTGGAATAAGAGGTGAGGTTTTCTTATTTATTTTATAAAACTATTCATTTGATGATAAAATGCTAAAAGCAGTATGAAAATAAATTTATCAGTCCTTTTTGTTTGCCTAATGAAGTAATTCACCTCATCATTTTTTCATGATAATATGTCAAGTTATACTAAGATCTTGACTTTTATGCTAACCTAGATATTATGTGTGTGAAAATGTTTTCATTTTGAAGAGAAAAATCCGACCCCGAAAGAATATATAGTCATGGTCCATTATACATACTATAAGCTTTTTCAGAGGTGTAAATTTATTTCCTTGTTTGTGTGACACTTATCTTTTCATCTATTTGTGGCACACATACTATCTCACAGAAAGGCACAGAAATTAGTAGGTAAGCATTTTACTAGAATACACTTAGGGCTTTTTACTTAGATGACTCCAACAGGAAGCCTTCTATATACTTAAACTTTAATAAGTATTTTTAAGTGTTTATACTTACAATTATTTCAGTGTTCTGTAACATTCTATTATATTCTCACTAGCTCAAGTTTCTCAGCCTTAGTGCTGTTGACATTTTGGGCTGGATAATTCTTTGTTGTTGAGGTGGTCCTGCCAGATGTTTAGTGCCCACTAGATGCCATGCGCACCCTCTCAGTGTGGCAGCCAGAAATATTTCTAGATGGTGCCGGGCGTCCCCCTGGGAGGCAGCAGTTCAGAACCACTCAATAGAACATGCATCTTTAAGGTCCCAACACATTTTTCTGTAACAGATTTATTTTCTTAAAGCCTTGAAGAAAATAAAAATGAAGTCATGTAAACTATGAGATGTTTGCTCTTGGAAGGCGGGATGATGATTTAAATTTTGTATTACCTCAAAACACAGATTTGAAAATTAATAGAAGTGTGTCACTCCTAATTAATCAGGATCATTACTTCTCTATCAGAGATTACGTTCATCACATTTGCTGTCTAAAGTTATATATTATCGTGGATTTGTTATGTTTTCAGTGTACAAATCTGTGTCAAATATAATCCTATTTGATTCCTGTTAGCAGTTTTATGAGATAGGATCTCTCAGACCCGCCAAGAAAATGTAGGCTTGTGTCCTGTGGTGGAGAATGGAGGAGATGGCCTGAGAGCTGAGGTCCTTTGACCTCTGCCACTGCAGCTTTGACTAGGATACATTGTCTGTTACTCCAGTTTGAGGGCCTGAAAGGGGGGCAGTAAGGTTTTCAGGGTACATCCTGCCTCTGCTCCACATTAGGTATCTACTGGCCTAAACGTGTATGGAGTGAATTAGCTCATCATCATAGGTTACGCCTTTTTGAAGTTGTGTGTTCTGCTCAGAGAGGTGTGATCGAGATTTACTTAATGAGATCCCAATGTAAAAAAGAATTTAATTTTTTAAAATAATTTAGTAAAAACTCGTAAAATCTATTGTACATTAGTGGGCATTTCACTAAAAAGAATTTTTTTCTTTCTCTCCCGGCCACCTTTTTGTCGTCTTTACGTAGTGCTCCCGGACACCCTCACTGACATGGTTAACCAGATGACAGAGAAGGTAGGCCTGGTTCACGGGCTGCCTTACGTGGCAGACAGGCAGGGCTTTGCCGCGACGTTGGAACAGGTAGGTGCGGTGGTCGCAAGCAGTGTTCTTGGTAGCAGCTTCCTGATGGCCCAGAGCTCGGCCATTCTGAGAGTTGGGATGATGTTGTGGACAGGACTAATTGGCAGCTAGTCGAATTGTTTAGTAAAGGAAACTCTGAGTAGTTACTTTAAAATAAAATATTTTTAATTCTTGTATGCCACCTTGGGTTTTTGTTTTAGAAATACCCAAATTGACATATATGTCCGTGATAAGCATGTCCCGTATTGCACCCACCCCCAGAGTGGAGGTTTAATCTCCCATACTCAGAGTGAATGGAAATAGGCCAGAGGAATTATTCTGTTCTGTAAAGAGGTTTTTGGGGCCTCCAGCAAGTCGCTAGTTCCACCTCATTTCTCAGACCTCACTTAATAACTGCTTAAGATGTGTGTTTCTGGTCTTAGTGTGGCTCAATTCAGTACCATAAAGGGCTTTGTTATAGTCTGGACACGGGGTAGGCAGCAAGAATCACATTCCCAATTTCCTTGATAATTCTCTTACTGTATGCTGTGTGTGTAACTCTTGCCGTTGAGAAAGATCACTGCTTTCTATCTCAGGCTAATTAGAAAGGGCAGCATGTCAAAGATGCAAATAGTAAATATGGTTTTATGTCTAATAATGAGGACGGTGACCATCTTATTCTACCATTAATTTAGCAGCTTGCATGTCTTACGACTTCAAAGCATATCTAGGGGAAGGACAATAAATAGGGATTGAGACACAATCTCAATTGAGAAGCTCAGTGATCAAGGACAGAAAATAGCCAGCTCCGAAAGGAAACAAGAAAAGGAGTTAAGAAATACGATTGTCCTCTAGGTTGACATAACTATAGGTGGTGTTTGTATATGTATGCATGCACATATATGTATACATACATACACATAACAGACACATGAACATTATGAAAGCAGGATATTCAATGTTTGTTAATATTTTATATGACAATGAGTAATATTTTACCTGTCTTATTTTATATCTAAGTTAAGTTTTATTTGGATAAATCTTTGAACCTTGCAGTTTTAGGGAAGATAATATGTATTTTAAAGTAGAATATTCTTTTCCCTAGAAGTAATAATAGGATAATAACCAGGTTAGTCAACCAAATGAATTCTTGACTGCCTGGTACATGTAAACACTATTGCGTTCCAATTTTTATTCAGGTGGTTTATGTAAGATTAATAGGATTTTCACTCAATCATACTTAAAAGAAATTCATTTGGAGTAAGAGTTTATAAACACCTGAACTCTTACTGTATAGACCAGACCTAACATTCTAACTGTATAATACATATGTTTGGGGGTTTTGTTTTTTGTTTTTGGCAGGTATATTTTGGAACTTCTCATCCGAGGTCCTATATCTCTGCCAATGTAACTGGTTTCAAATGTGTCACGGGAATGTCTTGTTTAATGAGAAAGGATGTGTTAGATCAAGCAGGAGGGCTTATAGCTTTTGCACAGTACATTGCTGAAGATTACTTTATGGCCAAAGCAATAGCTGACCGGTAAGCAAACTAAATTCCATTAGGCTACAGTGTATTTAGTACCGAACTTTGGTTGGTTTATTCTGTTTGTTAAACCCATGAGTTAAGGGCTTTCTTCTTTTATTTTTTGCCAGTGAATACAGAATAGGTTAATGTTTGTAGAAAGTAATTTCTATTATCCATAGATAATGTTATATTAATGAAGCAAATAAATGTGCTGCTTCATCTAGACTCATCATGAGATCAGTGTGGTTTGAAGTGATGAAAAGGAATTGTCTCTGTGATTGTGGATGTTCATTATGTGTGTAAATAATCCAGTAGGTGAAAATTTACAGCATGTAATTTCAAATTTTGAAATTTTCAGATTATTTGGGGTATTGCTAAGAAGCCACCTGATGGTTCACATGGTTGACTTAACATTTCTATCACAAAATCATAGTTTTTCCTTGCCTTGTGTGATAATTTACTAAAGATGCAACTTTAAAAATGAAGTATGTTTTTAAAATGCTCTCGTGAATGGCGTTCATGCAGTTTATGGTTTCATAGTGTTTCTCTAGTGACAAGATATACGTGTAATGTCACTTTTTGTTGTTATATCTCTTGTGGGATAGTCATACATATTACCCCGCCCCCCCCTTTTTTTTTGGTTAGTAGTGACAGAGACTAAACAATTAAATACAAAACCCATTCCATTGAGAACTTTGAGAATACCTGTATTTTAAGTTCCTTAAATGGTAAACTGAGGGGTTGTAGTTTCTTCCCAGCTTTCTTAAATGGTACTATCAGCGGCCTCCGTGGTTGCTGAAACACCCATAAGCGTGATATACCCCTAAGTAGGGGGCTTCCCCTGAGGATGGGGCTCCCCCTGATTGCTCTTCACAGTGATGAGTGAATGCGTAACCGGTCACGCTTGCGTGTGTGCCTCACCACAGCTCATTTTATAATGTCTTCATTTTCAGAGGTTGGAGGTTCGCGATGTCCACGCAAGTTGCCATGCAAAACTCGGGCTCGTACTCAATTTCTCAGTTTCAATCCAGAATGATCAGGTGAATCAGCAGCTTTCTTCTTGTCATACTTTGTTGGAAGGGAAAAGGAGTACATTTTTGTGTGGTATAACTTGTTTTAAAAAAAAAAATCTGAAAGTCAGATTTTGTTCAGTTCCCAAAGAGAAAGTTTAGCTTCTTTATTAACAGTGAAAGCATTCAAAAACAGCGATGTTGAGCCTTTGATTTTTTTTAAATGCTCATCTCTGTTTTCTCATTTTCTACACTTTGAATTTTATCATCTTTATTCATCAGAGTATAGACTGTACAAATGAAATTTCGAGACTTTTTTCCTTGACGTTCTAAATAAAAATAGAAGAGAGATGCCTTAAATACTCTTTAAAGAGGCGAGCCTTTATATAACAGGGTAAAGAACTGATAATTTGGGGGAAAAGTTGGTTAGTCTTATAACCAGCCTGTTGTTTAAAGAAAATCTTTTTTTTTTTTTTTTAAGGTGGACCAAATTACGAATCAACATGCTTCCTGCTACAATAATTTGTGAGCCAATTTCGGAATGCTTTGTTGCCAGTTTAATTATTGGATGGGCAGCCCACCATGTATTCAGATGGGATATTATGGTATTTTTCATGTGTCATTGCCTGGCATGGTTTATATTTGACTACATTCAACTCAGGGGTGTCCAGGTATGTGGCCAGACATGAAAAGGTTGGCAGTCATTTGGTGGAACTAAAACTTTTAATTTCAAAAAGGTTGAAAGAAAATCTATCTGAGCCATTCTTTAGCTTCCCATTGAAGGTTAATATCAGGTTTAAACATTCCTTTGGTTAGTGGGATGTGGACACAAAACCCAACTTGATTTTCAACTTTCAGTTGGTTATACAGTCACTTTTATTAAGACTCCAAAAAAAGTATTCACTCAGAATATATTAGGCTAGCAATTTTTAATGCTTTTTATCTACTCATAATTAACATTTTCATTACCAGTACAATATAGCATAATAGTTAAATTATCTAAAGAAACAGATTTGATTTTATGTAGTGTACTTAAAAGAGTGAATAAAAAATTTTTTTTTATTTTTCAACTGTGTCTTCAGCCTAACAGTAAATCAATTCTTTTCTTTCTTTCTTTTTTCTTTTTTTTTTTAATTCCTAGGGTGGCACACTGTGTTTTTCAAAACTTGATTATGCAGTGGCTTGGTTCATCCGTGAATCCATGACCATATACATTTTTTTGTCAGCATTATGGGACCCCACGATAAGCTGGAGAACGGGGCGCTACAGACTGCGCTGTGGGGGCACAGCGGAGGAGATCCTGGATGTATGACCCCAGCTTCGTGACTGTGCGCACAGGAGGCAGAAGTATTACGGATTATGTTTATAGAAATGCTTTTAAAGACCTACCTTCAGTAGTTTTATCACATGTATGTGTCAGTATCTGTTCTTTAATTTATTTTGCATGGCGCTTGCATCTGTGAAAAAAGAAAAAAAAACAAAACACACATCTGTAGTCTTGGCCAAATGGTATACTTTATTTTGTGGAAGTAGAGAATCAAAAGAATTGGTTCTAGGAACCTGGGTTTGGTTTTCGTTGTTGTTGTTGTTGTTGTTTTTTAAGTAAATATATATGTATATGTGTGTATATATACATATATACATACGTGTGTGTACATATATACATGCTCTGCAACAAACACTGACAGTATCCTTCAGTAGAGAAAGTTTCTTACTTGTGAGTACGCTCTTTTAGAACATGTACGGGATGGCAGCAGTGTTGTTCGGGGGTGTGGGGAAGACTGGACGGCAGTCACCGTTCCCGTCCAAAGTGAGCGGTCGTACGCAGTGGACAATCCCTGGTGAGGTACTAACTGGGAAACTTTTTCATGCTTTATGCCTACCTCTCGTAGTTGTTGCAGAGCAGATATAAATTGTAACAAGGCAGCTAGGCCTTGCAAAAACAAACGGAAAAACTTTAAAAATAATAATAATAACAAAAGAGCCGGAGTCTAGTGTTTCTATGAATCTGTGAGGGAGATTATTTTGGTCTCACTGCAATGAACCCAAAGGGGTTGAGTTTGGTTTTTAATCATAGTACTGAAGGCATCTTCTTGACCAACTGTTGTTGGTTCTGTCTTGAACCATTGTTAATCACTGTGCTGGTAAACCTTTCCTTCCCCTGCTCCTCCCCTGACCCACCCTGTCTTTCCTTAACGTTTTCTTTTTTTTTCTTTTTTTTTGGGGGGGGCGGGGTTGGGGTGGTTTTGTTTTAGTGTGAGTGAATGTTTTGATAGTTGTGAGGAAAAATGCATTTCAGACACATTTCACACATGAGCTATTTTCTTACACAGTATGTCTTATTGTTAAAAAGAATGTAATTTCATGATACAGGTATTTAATATCTTTTTTAAGTAAGTAAATATTCTAGCCACCGATAAATAAATTGCAGTAGGGTATTAAGAGGGGACAGGAGGAGTTTTACTCTTAAAAATAATCGGTATCAAACTAAGTCTACTGTGGGGGGGGTTTGTTTGGGTTTTTGGTTTTTTTTTTTGGTTGGTGGGGTTTTTTTTGTTGTTTGTTTTTTGTTTTTTTTTTTACTATTATGTTTAGTCTAGTCTTATTTAAATTGGGTTTTTGTATTCCAGTTTGTACGACAAAATAGACTAGATCAGCGCTACTTGTAAATGCATGCTGTATTTCACTCTTCTCTCCCCCTCGTGCCGCTGAACTTGTCAGGTTGTGCTTAACTTGTGGTGAACTGGACTTGTTTTTTGTTTTTTAAAAAATAGGTAAATATGTAAGGGACAGTGCATCAGCCTTTCTTTTCTTTTTCTTTCTCTCTTTCTTTTTTCTTTTGTAGTGGAACTTTTGCTTTTTCTTTAGGATCGAATGGCCTGTTGCCCACATGAATGCCTGCTGCGGGCTGACCCTGGCAACACGGCAGCTTTAATTCCGAGTTCCTGCTGTCTCCATGTCCAACCATAAGGCGTAGCATATTAGCAATAACTACATATTTATAGAAAATGAACACTTTTTCACTGCACTGAGCCAATGAGCCCATTCATTTAACTGTTGAATGACTATTTACATGGGTTAAATTGTAATATATCTAGAAATGTGTATATACTGTGTATACGCATTATAAAATAAGCTTTTCTCTGGGCCAAACTGCTTCATTCTCTTTCTTTCCTTTGCCTTATGATGAATTTGTTCGAAGGGCATCTTCATGAACAAAGGCTTTGAGGCAGCATCCTCCCTGTATGAAATGGGTAGTATTGTTCCCTGAGGAAAGTTGCACAGTGGAAACCAGTCTGGTCGTGACCCACTTCGTGTTTCCGTTTTTAAATCACTATCACACAAGTTGAATTTTGCTGACCATGTTTGTACCGTGTTGTTTTGTTTAATGAAGTTTGGTTGACGCCGTCCTTTGCACTGCTGAAGTGAATCTTGCTTATTTCTTAGCTTTTTGCTGAGCTCAGTATGGGCAAGGGAACAACAGAACTGAAATGGCTGGACAGACTTCTTGTGTTTTGTAAATATATTAAAAAAATGACTGTTCTGTATGTGTGTTTTATGTGGTAGTGGAGTATTTCCTTAAAGTGAAGCTTCACTTAAGCAGACAGAGTGATTTTTGTTTGTTTGTTTAGCAAGTTTGGAGTGCTGACAAAATGGTAAGAAATAATATAAATGTTGAAGAAAGTATCACAACAGAACTGTAGAAGTCCAAAATTTAGTAAACTGTCTTTTAAAAAGTATCCGAATATATCATGTTTTATTATTTAAAATCATTGTCCTTAAGTTTTTTGTTCAAAAAATAAAAATTTGAATACAATCAAAACATTAGCAATAATGTATTTTTGCTTCCTGTCTTTTATTTTACATTTTTAAAAATAATGTTAATGTGTTCCACCGTTTGCATCAGAATTATTAGAACAATTCTGTGACGTTGATTTTTGAAATCTTCCCTTTTACCTGTGCTGCAGGTAGACTTACAGATTAAAGTTGGGCTTTTAGACATTAGTTGCATGTTAGAATTACCTAGAGAACTTTTTTTTAAAAAGATAGATGCCGGGGACCTGCCCACGGAGATTCTCGTTTAATTGCTCTGGGGTGCAGCCTGAGCTCGGCTCATTGTTGACTGTGCTGACGGACCTGAGCAGCACTAGCCCATAAGACATTTAGAAAGACCCCTTGGTCCCTCTGGCTGCCCCTCACCAGGGTCACATCCTTGGCTCCGATAGCTCGGGAAGGCAGACCCAAGGAGCAGAATGGAGCAGCGTTACTGCTGAAGACCTAGACGTGGGATGGACTGAGCTGCACCCCACGCACTGACCAGGGCCTGCTTTACCAGCAGCCTGTGAAAGAAGAGCACTCTTGCCCTGGCTGGTGGGGCTCGATGGATTGAGCGCAGGCCTGCAAACCAAAAGGTCGCCGGTATGATTCCCAGTCAGGACACTTGCCTGGGTTTCAGGCTGAGTCCCCAATTGGGGCACACAAGAGGCAACTGATTGATGTATCTCACACATGGATGTTTCTCTCCCTCTCTTTTTCCCTCTCTTCCCCTTTCTCTAAAGATGTATACTCTTTTTTAAAAGAAAGAATACTCTTAACTGGAGAACAAGCCTCATGGGACGGGTGTGGGGAGCCTCCGGCAGCGCTCTGGCCATGGCCCTACTCGTCCACCTTGACCCAGTCATGGAGCTCATTCTTCTGGTTTGTAAAGCATACTTCTAACCCTGGCGTTTAAGAAATGATTAACAGAAACTTGAGTGTAGGGCCCTCGCCCTTAAAAGTAAAGAAGCTGAGAGGTCCACTGGGAGAGTTGTGATCACAAGGGTGAGGCACACCCTTTCTGAAAGGAGCGGCCCCTTTCTGTGCTTCGGTCCCGCGTGAGTGTTCTGCTGCAAGACCACATGTGAAGTTCTGCCTGCCGCAGCTTTGCCACTTGTTCTCTAAACCCTGGCACTGTTTAAAATCCATATTTTTAATAACCACCTATACTCCAACTCTTCAAAGTTGGTCTAGAAAACCAGATTCAAACCTGCAGAACAGGAATGGAAATTATTATAAAGCTACTTTAAGGTGAAATGCTTAACCTGCACAATTTGATAGAGAAGTTTGGTCCATGCCACGAGACTCTGTCCACATGCCTGAAAATAGTTCATACATTTCCTGCTAAAGTTGACTAGGATATATTGTTTGAGTCATTACTTATTCATTTCATGTTATAGTTTGAGTATCGATTTCATTTTGTTGGAAAAAAGAAATGGTGAAGAGGGATCTCTACAGAGCTGCAAGGATATGCTTTTCATTGATTCCTTCGCCTTAAAAAAAAAAATACCTGCAAGATAGTTTAAAATTACCACCTCTACATGTTCTAAAAACAAATAAAAGTACATATCTTTAACAGTATCTTTAGCAACTAGTCTGAGAACCAAAATGTGCTAAACCATTTGCACGGCCCCTCCCCAGCCCTGGGAGAGGTTGGCAGAGCCCGCAGGTGTGTGTGGCTTGGTTTCAGGGGATTATACTGTTTAAACTATTAGTCACCAAGACCTCCATGCTTAGAGCATGGACTTGAAATTATCAGAATAGAAGGATATTGTTTCTTCCTATTAGGACTGCAAGTATCCGTACCGCCCTCCCCTGCTGCCTCCAAACCTCCCGTTGTCATCTGTGTTTCCTTACCCTTGTCATCTGCCCTAGAACTTCTTCCCCCTCCTCTCATGACTGACCGATACCAGGCCGGCCAAGGGAGCATGGGCAGGATGCTGGAGAAGTCCAGCAGGCTACGTCCATGCAGCCCTGGAGCATGGGAAAGAGCAGGTTTACAAGTGGGGATTTGGGAGTGATTACCACACAGGTGATTGTGTAAATGGGATCGCCAAAGACAGGGTCAGGAACAGATTCTCAGGGGCCTGTTTAGAGATCACAGTGGGAGAAAAACATCCAGAAAAAGCCTGCCACACCCGGGGTCAGCCAGCCTTCTGGAGCTATGGGACTTGGGGCAGCTGGCTTCATCTTCCGAGCCTCAGCCCATTACCATGTGGAATGGGGAGCTGATGTACGCAGATCATAGAGTTATGTACTTCCTTTCCTTTCAAAGAAGAAAGAAGTAGTAAAAAGTTCCACAGGTACTTTGGCAAGAGATTTCAAGAAGGAAATGGTCAAGAGTGGGGTCACGGGCAATAAAGAATGAGAAAGCCCGGTGAATTCGGGAGCAGACGTACTCCCTGTGGTGACACAGGTGTTGCTGGGCCTCAGTCCATGGCGAATTGTCTCACAGAGGTGAAGCAGCTCCTTTATGAATGGTCTGTCTTGTTTTTCATTATGATATATTTTCAGGGAAAGAGAAAGGAATGGGACGTGCAGGTAAAGCCAAAAACCGCTGCCGGCCCGGAGGTGGCCATCTGGCTCGTGTGCTAAGAAAATGTGTTAAGAATGGCTGCTCCTAGGAAGCCAGTTCAGTAGGGAGGAAGGGGCAGAAACCAGATTTCTTTGGGTTTTAAGGAGCACGTGAAGGAGAAATGAAAGCTATGGATACAGATACTTAAAAATTGCAACAGGGATGCATTTTCCACTCAACATCCCAGTGCTTCGAGGCTGAGAAGAATGTCTCAGAAATTCAAGTCAGGGAGATGGAGTTGAGAATTCGTCCTCCCATCTTCTCAAACTAGGTTTCTCTATCACTAAACCTTCCTTACTCCAAAACTGACCTGTTGAAGATGACTTGCTGTGGAAGTGTGCACCTGAAACCTGTAGAATGTTGTCGCCCAGTGTCACCCCAATAAATTCAGTTTTAAAAAAACCCACTGACCTGAATATTGACCTACCTTTTGAAGCACTGGGCACACACACCCTGTACCTGTAACAAGGTGGCCTCCTCTTGTGTCTCTTGATGTCCCAGAACGGCTTGTATTACAGCCGCCCCAGGAGTTAAAACTGGCGATCAGCGCCCAAGTGTCGTCAGCGTGGCACTCCGAAGGTACCGCATCACTTCCATGTGTAGGGACTGATACAGTGGTGAACCTAATGGTCGAGCACACTCCTGTAGAATCGATTAATCCTCAGCAACAGGCTAGGGTTCGGAGAGAGAGGCCTCTTACTGGACGCTGAGTTGACGGGGTTGCTGTGTGTCCCGGGTGGCGGTGTCTGGAGTGGAGTCTTCGCCAGCGTGGACCAAAGGAGTGCTCTGGGTCGAAATGCTGCAGACTCGGTGTCCCGTATTTCCTAAACAACTTCATAGATTTTATTTTTTAAGATTTTATTTATTTATTTTTAGAGAGGGAGGAAGGGAGAGAAACATCGATCAGTTGCCCCTCTCGCTACCCCACTGGGGACCTGGCCCGCAACTCAGGCATGTGCCCTGGACAAGGGTGGAACCACCAACCTTCGGGTTTGGAGGCCGACGCTTGGGCCATAGATTTTTCTTTAATAAGTGTTCTTCATTGTCTGCCTTCTGGACCATATCCAGCGGCTTAAATATTTGTTATTAGGTTTCACTAGTTAAAAAGAAACCTCAAGTCAGGGAGAGACAATAAAGGGTCATTGTCCACCCCAGTTTTCCCATCCTGTGACATTTCTCCAGTCTCCCTACACCACGGTCAGCGTTCCCTACGGAGCCTGGGGCTCCACAGCACTGCCTGCAGTCCGCACCTTCTTGTTCTGTGCTTACTTCACTTCCTGCTTTATCTCTATATTGACCTGGAACTTAATCTCTGATTGTCTTCACTTTCTGGGCCCATGTTCCTTAGCATTGTTCAGAGCCCAGTGAAAGGTACTCTCTCATTGCATTCGGCCGTCTGTCCCTTCACACTACCCCGACCTCTGTGCCTCACTGTCACCAGACCACTCGCTGGTCTCCAAAATGAACCAGAGCTCCCTTGCCTGCTTGCTTTCCTTGGCCTGAGAGTTCCTGTCCCTCTGTGGTCACTTCCTCCGCCTATTAGGATCCTCTGTCCCTAATCCCTAAGCTCACATTCAGTCCAGGATTTCTCCAGAGCTCCACGTACTTCAGTGATCATTTGCTTCGTTTGGTCTGGCTTTCTACTCTGGATCTGCAAGTTATTTCCAGCTTTTTAAGGCCTCCCTTCATAGTCATTCTTGAGTCCTTTTCTCTCTTCACCCCCTTCCCTTGCCCTCCAGTGCTTTCACATAATAGTTACTCAATAGATTTTTTTTATTGCTGGTGGAGGAGAAACTCATTAATTCTGGTTCAAATGCCGTGTAACACTTTTCACCTGCCCGTTGTCTTAGAAATGCATTTGCTGTTTTGTTTTCTCCCTCTGCTTAACAAAAGGAGTTCCCTGCATATGAGTAAAATACTAAATTTTTGTCTCACTCTTTCAGAGTCTTCTAGTTCTGGTTTTTGTTTGTTTACTTCAGGAAGCCCGTGGTTATTGGAAGGAATTACAGGTAAATCACCTCACTCACACCCTACCAGCCTGTTGGTTCTGGTTGTGTTTTATTTTTTAAGGTAACACATGGCTTTTCAAATCATAAGAATAGTACGCAAATGAATGGAAGCACTCCTACATGTATGCCCGAGAGAATTGAAAACGGGGAACACGTGTCAACATGGAAACTTGTGTGTGAACGTTCACCGCATCATTATTCTTAACAGTCAAAAAGTAGAAGCAGGCCAAGTGCCCATCAGTGGAAGAATGAATAAGCAAACTTTGGTAAATTCACGCAATGGAATGTTCCTCAGCCCCCCGGAAGGAACAAAGTACTCATATGTGCCACAATACAACCGTGGAAACACGCGAAGTAGAAGAAGCCACAAACCAAAGGCCGCGAAGTGTAGGGTTGCATTTGTAGGAAATGTCTGGAACAGGCACGTCCGCGGGGCCCCGAAGTCGACTGGTGGTTGCCAGTGGCTGAAGAACAGGAGCAGGGGGTGTGACTCCCAACAGATACAGGGTGTTTTGGTTTTTTGGGTGGGAGTGATGAAAATATTTGGCAATGAGATAGTAGTGATGGTTGCTCAACTTCATGGACATCCTGAAAACCACTGAATTGTACACTTTAAAAGTTAAATTTTATGGCATGTGAATTATATCTCAGTTTTAAATAAAGGAAAAATAAAAATCACTGTTAATGCCTAGTTTCCTTCCAATGTTCTAACATATGTTACTGAGATGCTTTCCAGAGAGGGTGTGTAACTGCTTGCTACTTGGCGTCTTTGCTAGAACAGAGAATTGCTATCTTCTAGATCTTCCTAAATTTGACAGATGAAAATACTGTACTTCATTGTTTAAATATGTAGATTTTTGTGATGACTGGCAAAATTGAGTATTTATGTTTGTGGGTATGATTTTTAGCCAATGGAATGTCTTCTATTTCTTAATCTTATTTCAACAAGGATCAGTGCTTTCTTATTGCTTATTCTACATCTCTTTACTTTTTAACCATATAAAACAATGTACATTATAAACAGAACACTGCTGATATCTTTGCATTTAAGATAATATTTCCCCAAGGCAATATGGGGTAGGCATGGGAATAATTGATTGGTATTTGTGCAACTAAATGGTCTAGATCACAAGTGTCTAGATAAAAAATCAGTTTTCCCAAAAGTTATTTCCATTCCTCTTCTAGCACAAAACCATCTTCAGCTTTGAAGTAACACATTTTCAGAGTCTGTATATATTTACCTTCTGAAATAAAACTTGGCCTTTGGGTACTGTTTTTCAATATGTTTCTGAACTTTATTTGCTAGTATTTTATTTAAAATTTCTAGGCTTTAGAGTGAGGTTATGCTAACTGGGCTTTTTTGTTTTCTTTTTAATCTATAAAAATACTTATGTAGCTAGGAATTACCCGTTTCTTGAAAGTTTGAATTTATCCATAAACCTTTAGGGCCTGGTACTTCAATAACTTTTTCAATTTGTTTCATGGGTGGTAATCATTGCATATTTTTAACATCTTTTTAATTCAGTTTTAGTCATTTACACCATAGAGAAGCACATAGCATTTTCATAACGCTTTACAAACTTTCTGGCCACATATGCTGTTGGGCAGGAGGTTTGCAACCCCTATGTCAGGTGAACTTGGTTGGGCCTCTGATCAGTGAGCAGAGTTGTGTCAAATAGGACAAGGGTCTCGAGGTCTGGGCCACTGATACTAAATGCTTTTGTTACCAGATGTTAAAATGTAGCACAGTATCTTGCAGACCAGCTGTAAGTAAGATGAGCCTAACAGGAACACAACCTGATAAATGCAGCCAACTGCAAACAAGAAATCAACTGGTAATTGACAAAATAGTGTATATAAGCAAGTCTGTGCCTCCCTTCCAGGAGATAGAGGTTTGGATGTGAATCCCCTGTCTCCGTTGATTACTGCAACTCTTGTAAATAAAACTACCTTGTAACAACCACATCTCCTTCTGAATAGAGCACCCTGAACTGCAAACCCCTTGAACTCCCTTGAGACTCTACTCAGATACTAGTTCCTCCGTGACTTGTCTTCCCATGAGCTATATACCCCGTGTCTGTCTCCACAGCCTCACTTCTGCCCTAGCACTTAACACTTAATTATTTTAATTTCCCCTTGAGTTGTTCATTATTAGATTGGGAATGTCAAGGGCAGGGAGGTCAGTAACACTTGACTTTGTGTCCCAAGCATGTAGCTTAGGACCTGGCACAAAGTCCATTCTCCTGAATGAAACAAAGAACAAATAAAGATAGGCATGCCATTATCACTAATCTTATGCCCATAGCTAATCACATAATGGTTAGGAGTGCAGGCTGCAGAGCCAGACTGATTGGGTGCGCTTGCCATTTATCAATATTTGCTCAACATTTGCTTCCTGTACCTCCCAGTGCCTCATTGGACACCCATGTTACCTACTTGTCATGGTCGACATGAGAATTAGAGGAACGAATGCACGTGAAAAGCCACATTCTCCATAAAAGCTTTGTGCTCTACACTAAGGATCTCAAGGCCTAGGGTGTGGTCCCTAAGTGAAAATGAAAGCTTGGTTACTCCCTGGACAAAGTTGCTCTTCTTACTTCAGAGCCCAAAGAAAAGAATTGTTCACTATCTGATGGAGAGGGTTGCATGATCTTTTCTAGGGCAACCGATCCTCATCCCTTGTGCTTCAGAGTAACTATTCTAGTGTTCAAGGAGAAAAATCAGTCTGATTATACATGGCGCTATTATCCCCCATATAATGCTGTCTAGAATATTGTAGCCGGTGCACTGAGATGCAAGGCCTAGCAGGGAGTTGCAAGACTTCATTGTTCAGGCCTGCATTCCTGCAAGAGCAGTCCACAGAATCTGCAGCCTGAGCGAACCTGGTGTCACAGCAAAGCATTGCACACACATGTGGGATGAGATGCGCCCATGGTATGCACAACATTCGAAGAATCTACCTGGCTGGAATGTGTCCCACACACACTATTCTTTTAATAAACAGCTGGTTCTATATAATTCAAAGATGGTTTCTGAGCTGTTCTCTGACTCTAGACACGACAGTAGTGAGAGTCGGGGCTGGGGCTGAGGTCTTTTTGGAACTGGCCACCTGAAAGGGAATTTTATTCCATGTGGCTTCGTAGCTTTTATTTGAAATGCCAGCAGCAGTGCCCCACTACGACGGCAAAACCAAGAATTCTGAACCTTTATAAGTTTTCCTAAGATTCTGATGCAAACGCTTTCTGGTGCACCTTGAGGAACATTACCATGAAGGTTATCCCCAGGGGATGCACTTTGCACAAGTCAACGATGGAGGAGTGGAGGTGCTGACCTTGGGAGCACGATAGTTGAGGCTCAGACTTTAGGACATCATTTTTTTTTTAATATTTCCAGCTGAAATGGCTGTGATAATGTGATTTATGATTAAAAAAACATATTTCATCTTCATGTCCTTTTTTGGCACAGAGCTCCAAAATCTCTTAGAATTTCCCCAATGCCGAGGGCTGTATAGATGTCTTTTGTTATGTTAGTGGGGTGACCTCTGGGCTGCACCTAAGATGGAGGCTAATTGCCAGGAGAAGCTATGCTGTGATTAGAGAGGGGGAGCCCCCTAACCTGTGGGGGCAGGAGAAGGGCGGCGGGATGTTGAATTCATCAGTCATGTCCGTCTAGTAGAGCCTGCACAAAAACCTCAGAGGATAGGGTTCAGAGAGCTTCCAGGTGGTTCAGCACGTGGAGGTTTGGGAAGAATGGTGCATCTGAAGAGGCCGTGGAAGCTCCGAGATCCTTTCCTTATACTTTGCCCTGTGCATTTCTTCCATCTGGCTGTTCCTAAGTTCCATCCTTTTGTAATAAGCCAAGCATCTAATAAGTAAAATGTTTGTCTGAGTTCTGTGAGTTAATGTAGAGTGAAGGAGGAACTCCAATCTATCGCCAGGCAGTCAAAAGCGCAGGAGACAACCTGGACTTGTGATTGGCACCTGCTGGTGGAGGAGGGGAGCAGTCTTCCGGGACTGAGCCCTGAACTTGCAGGGTCTGGCACTATCTCCAGGTAGATGGTGTCAGAAATGAGTTGAATTCCTGGACACCCAGTAGGTGTCCTGAGCACTGCTTGGTGGCATGAAGGGAAGTGTCCTCTTTCACATGCTGGAATTTTGACCAGGAACCAAATAGCGTCCCGAGAGAAGTGTAATCACCAGAGGTTGCGACAACACACAGGAATCTGCAGAGCAGGCCACACGGAACAACAGATGTTGGCTGGCAAACAAGAGTTCCTGCAACAGAGGAAATGGAGGCAGAGAAAAAGTTGTTGAAACGTTAACAGAGAGTTTCCTTTTCAATTTCTTTTCTTTCCTTTTTTTTTTTTTTTTTTTAGAAACTGCCATGTGGAACTTTGTCACCAGGAAGGGAAAACTGGAACTGAAAATTTTTACCTTGTTTTCCTGAGAGAGCCCCCAGGGGGGAAATGGGTGGCGGAGGAACCATTGCTGTGTCTATTGAGATTGAACCAAACGGCCCAGGGAATGCCGGGAGCAGTCTCTGCCTCACTCCCCACTGATTTGGGCCAGCCAGCGGGCCTGCACTGCCCAGCCTTAGGGAATTCCGCGAAAATGACAACCTGTAGAGTCACTTCAGATCTCAGTCCCTCCCAGCTAGGACAACTCAGCCACTGAAGGCAGAGTCCATACATAGGGTGAGGGTCCAAACCTGGCCGCTGTACTTTTTGCTGAGACAGTCTCTGGGGAAACTGACACCATTCCGCAGAGGCCAGCAGCACCAGAAAGAAGGTTCCACTTTCTTGCATCTGAGAACAGAGACTCTGCCCCCAAAAGTCTCAACAGAAAAGTCCCTGCTTCCTGTCCCAGTTACAGCTGGCCGACAGGACAGTGGCAGTCAGTCCACCGCTGCTTGATGAATATCAACAGCTGATGCCAAATTATCAGGCAGAAGAGATTACAAACAAAGGAACAGAGGGAACCTGTCCTTTTCAAGAAAGAGACCAAACTGAATGGCCAGAAGATGTGCATAAGTTGAGGCAGAATTAATGGGAGACACAAAACAGAAATTCAATTAAAATATAATGAGGGGAGAAAAACATAACGAGAACTTTTAAGAAGACAGAATTAGAGCATAAAAAATGAAATTATGGAACTAAAAAATCATGACTTCTAAATTTAGAAATTCAGTGTAGCAATTACAGAGAATGATTACTTCTGAAAACCAAATTAGTGTTTGTGGGGGG